>DWON01008849.1:0-11818 GCA_018251015.1 Phocides pigmalion okeechobee | reverse complement strand
GAAGTTCTATTTAAGGATGGACGCGGATGCGTTCCTACTTCTGTTCTATTTGAGATTGGACGTGGTTGGCCATGGGCTGCAGTGACCACTTAACATCAGGTGACCTGCATGCCCGTTTCTTACTCTTTCACAATAAAAAAAAATGACTGCCCCAGAATCCTGAATTTGCGCATATAGTACTGCGTAAGTGAACACTAAAACGGAATTTTTGGAAATTTGACTCCTAAAAAGTCAAGAGGAGAGTTGCAAACTTGTATAAATTTGTAATTTCTTTACTAGATTTAATTCAAATAGGGTCTATTTTTAAATGCGGTTGCCGATAAGTCGTTAAGGTTGTTGTTAAATCTTGTCGAAGGCACCATGGGCGGTTCAGAAATATCTGGCAAGTGTGTCAGCCTTTATCCATACACCAATCAGTGTTAGAGCGGCATGGTGGAATTAACAAAATCTCTGTTGGTTCTATTAAAGTTCCATGTCCAGCTATGGCATATACAAAGTTTTAAAAACACAGGCATCCATGTTTGATTCCAATCCCAGAACCCCAGAGTAAGATAATTTTTTACTACCAATATACATATATCCATACTGAGTTATTTTATTTTCTAAAAGCAATCTCGTGAAAATAATAAAAGCGAAACGTACTTTCTTGAAATTAACTGAAATCTAACTTTATTGTTGCAATTAAAAGGAGAAAGCAATTCCTAATCAAATGTGCTGAAACAAAACCCTATTGTTAAATTGAATTCGCAGATAAAAAGGTTCTCAATAAAAGATTTACTTTTATTGTTTCTTTACACTGATGTGCCTCATCGGCATACCGGAAGCGACAGGCGACGAAGCTAGTTATAGTAGGAAACGGTATCTTCGCCTGTACCCACTAGGATTTTCTGAGTAGTGAGTGCCATGGATACACACAAGTACACAAACAACTTTCTCGAGTGGAAAAACCTTTCCTGGTATCGTGGTATCCATTGTAGTTAATTTAAGATTATCACCCACTAAAAATCCTCTCTGTAGCTTCCTGCTTTATTCGATTAAAACCTCAAAATATCGAAACGAAAACAACTAGTGTATTCTAGAACAACGTCCCAATCTATCGGCTCCAATATCGGCTAATCAATCTCGACTCTGGCTCTGGTCTTTGCCGACGTCGGTGTGAAACCACGGAACGGCTTACTCCCACTCTTAACACTCCTAATCCCAGATGACTTTTAGTCACCTTTTACGTCATATATGCGATACATAACGCTATTCTGGATCCAGATACAGGGACAAAAGATACAAATGTAGATAGAACATGAAACGAAATGCATCATTCGGATGTATACTTGACTGAAATTGAACCCGGAACTTTCGCTGCGTTACATTACTACGGTGACCGCTGCACTGTGCAAATTTTATTTACATTATAGTCGGGATTGGAAGTCAAAATCATCATTACGGTTTTGACAAAAAGAACTTAGACAATATTTAAATATTGATACTTAAAAACTTATTTTCCTTAACTAAACGTAACAGAAATAGAAGCTATTTCTTTAGCGGCCTCATAAAATAATCATTCTGAACACACACCGCATAATTATCGGTCAATAACCGGAGCATTACGGTTAAGCTATAATTTCCTGAAATTGAATTCTGGCTAATGCCGCCAATCTGCATAATAATAGCGTCGCTCACGGCTAAAGTTTTCAATGCTTCGAAATAAACTTATAGCTTTTCGAAAGTTTACAGTTTTTATGGTAAGACCAGGAGCACAATGTAGATCGTAAATGATTGACGAAGTTAAGCAACTTCGGGAGTGGTCGGGAATTGGATGGGTGACCGCTGGAGGGATTTCATTACGCTTTAATGCTTCTGAGGGTTAAGAAGTCGACCCTGATAGTCATTGATGGATTTCCATTGTGGTTCAAACGTAACGGAAGCCTTAGAGACGACTTGCAAACATCCCACATCGGTCGGTCACTAATCTGTATCGCCACCAATATGTATTAGAACAGCTGCGTACGAAGTATGCTATAGACCTCTTCTAATAGGATATTCAAAAGATCGCAACGACAAAAAGCGCTGAATTACATTAAATTAATAATTCCATATATACCTGCAATATGTAAGGAAGGCGAATTAGTTGGCCTTGCCTGAGGAATAGGATGTTTAAAAGATGACTGTCATGGTCAGACGCTTGGTTATATTTAATTATTGATTCCATGTGCACAAGCCGAAAGTGAGCCTGCTCTCAATATGCAAGGTATGATTTCGTGCATGTAGCGTGAAGTTCTTGCATTTCAATAGACAGGTGTGGTTGCATATGCTTATGCATTACGGTTGAAACGCACATCTATACCTATTCTATATCTATCTATCTATCTATCTATATCTATATCTATACATATAATAAAACTGTAAATGATCGCTGTCTGTACATGGCAAAAATTCATAATGGAGTGCCTTCTTATACGCAAGAGAACCTAAAACAAAACAATGTTGTATCATTTTGTAAAGGTTTTGAGTTAAAAACGGACAAAAATACATAGTTCTAGAAACTTCTAATTCTATCATCTTACATTACCTGATGAGATTAGTCACAACTTAAAATTATCTACGCCTTAACATAACAATGTTGTAACAAGAATTTATTGTACGTAATAAAATATTCATAAAAACAAAGACAAACATACATTACAATAGAATCCTTATGAAAACAAACATGAATAACAATGGACCCAATCCCTCCGCAGACAAAATAATGACGGATGTTCCGAGCTTTGCTTTGTTATGTGAAGTTAATTAAATTTCCGATTCGTTCCTCTGCTATTTTGCCTCAAACAAACCTAATTTATTTAGGTACTACGTGCAGGTAGGTAAGTACTCAGATTTCAGTAAGGAGGGTTCAATGAGCGGGCAATTAAATGTTAGTTTGAGGTACTTGTCTCACTTAAAACGAACTAGTTTTTCTTGAAAACTATTCCTAAAATCAAAGGATAAGCGTTTATCTGCAATGATAATAATGTTAAAGTTTTTACACCAAATGTTCGTCGATAAAGCTAAATATTCAGTTTGGTATACTTACATAAATTTTAATAATTAATCACTATAATATTGGTTTTTTTTTTCTTCACGTATTACTTTATTTCCGTTTCCTTATACCACTTACGCCTGACTACTATTTATCATTATTGCTAGTATAATAGACTTATTTCAGGCAACTTTAGGGTGATATATTTATAGTTCAACCAAGTACCACCTTTTCATCATAACCCATCGTAAAACAACTTGTTTTAGATCTGAGGGAGTTATTCCGGCTACATTTTAAACCGAGGCAACTATTTTAGACGACTTTGTAAGAATAGTGGGTAACCGCTGGATGCAAAGAGCACAGAGCCGGTGATAGTGGCTACATCTGAGGGAGGTCTATGTCCAGTAGTGGACGCGTAAAGTCTGATGGATGGATGGATTTCCGTCCAATGTCTTAAATAGTTCCCTATTTTAGACCTCAAAAGTAATAACGCATCTAAGACACCAAGTAAGACTTCAGTCTTGTATGAGGTTGTACGTGGGTGTTCATGAACTGATGGACCAATTAAGATGTAATTATATAGTTATTTAAAATCAACTTATCTACATGATCATTTGTTAGACTTCTCACATAAAACATGAAAGAATTTTTACTCTCATTACTATATTTACCTACTCACTTATATTATTAGTATCCATTAGTAATTTATATGTAGTTATTTTAAAAGTTTGATCGTATCATTTCTGTCGTAGTATTTCATAGCTAGGTTCTCTCTTAGCTCTTCTTCAAAAGTGAGATGGTGACCTTAAGCCTGTTTACGAGAAATGTTCATTTAACTGGAGGAATCGTATTTCAAATAATTTTATTTATTGAAAATAATGAAGTTTTCGTAATTTGATTTCATATCGAAATAGTTAAATTATGTCAATGAATTAAAGAATAAATTAGTACTTGAATCAGAATAACCAATGATTAATATGAGTTATTTTAGGTACATAAATTTCTTATGTGAGAAGAGTGGCAAACGAGCATGCAAACCACCTGATGTTAAGTAGTTGCAGCTCATAGACATCCACTTACAACCATAATCACGACTGACATCCTATCTGAGCTCGAACGTTGGTGATCGTGAGGACTAAGATGGTCGCTTCGCTTCAAAGTGGAGCCGGCAATCGCACCTCTCCAACCGAAACATAAGTAATGCTCTACGGCGATCTATCAGGGCGGCGGTGGAACCTGTGGACGAGATCAGAACGCACCTGAGTCCTACTTAAGAGAGAAGTGGCCTGCATGCTTGTTTGCTACTCTCATCTCGTTAAAAATACTCTTAGGTACGAGGAGTCAAAGTATCTGTGATCAAATTCAAATGAGACTCCGATGGGACTTTAATTTTGTTTGAGATTGTATGCAAATATCTACATATGAGCAGGACTGGGACTTGCAATAAGTTAGACTTGCATAGAAACAAAAAGAGAAAAAAGAAAAAGAATGTGGCTAAAAGTACATTTGACTAATTTTTCTGTCTCTGACTCAATTAACGTTAAGTTTACGAACAGTCTGGAGTCAATTACTTTAATTATCTTTCTTTCAACGTGAAAATTCTATCAAAACAAACATAAACACTTGACTTCCCACGGAAACTTGGTCTGAAATGAATATAGTCTACGAAGGCACCTTAATTACCTTTCTTCTTGCGCCGGATCCAGCTATTAGACAACAAAGGGTTCGATTATTTGCCGGGCGACTCATTGTTCTCTGTAATAGCATAAAGCGCTCGTGGATATTATATGGTAGTATATTATAAGGTGTAAATTGAGATTCCGTCTGAGTTCGCACAGTTTCTTCCAGTTTCATTTGTTTTTTCTAGTTTGATCCATAAAAGGTTAGATATCGACGAGTGAGACAGTATTTTTTCGTTTATTCTCATTATCATGTTTGCTTTTAAAATGTAGGAGAAACAAAACCATTACATAGTCCACGAGATTAGAAGCAATTACTTTCAAACAGGAATGACGTTCTATCTGAGCATGCAAATGAGCCAAAATGTCAGAAACTTCATAACGAAACATTATAATGTTACAGTAAACATCCTGTTAGTACTAATTTGAACTTGGGAAATTTGTCTCCAGCTTTATTCTAAGAAGGGATAGACTATTTTGTCTCTAAACATCCCTTAGATACTTATGCAGAACAAGGGATGAAAACTTTCTATGCAAAAACACTTTAGTTTCGAGCAGAACTATGGGTAAATATAATAAGACGATATATTTTCCCTTCTACGCTATTTAGTCGGATAAGTCATGTGAATAACATTACTCTATAATTTCTCAGTCCAAAGGACCCATAACAGGCGTATGAACCAGAAAATTTGATCGAAAATTACCGAGCAATACCTGACAAGGTTAGCAATTCACAGTAACAATTTGAATATAGGCAAAACCCACAATGTATTAAGTTATGAGGCTTCACTCGAACATCAGTTGAAAGGGAAAATGGGTAATAGCCCGTCAATTGTTCGCCGAACGATATAAATAATAACTCATACATATTCCATATTATACATTAAAACGGACGTGAAATTTCCATTTGGTTTCAAATAAAAATTCAATTCTATGCACATCTTTATGTTTTTGTTCCTCTTATCTGTTATATTCAAAAGCTTTTTGAATCTATCTCCGAGTGGTTTGAAAGAAAAGTTCGAACAAAACTTGTTGCATCAATTATCTTTCCTTTGTCTCCAAGTTTCTTCTCTAATGTGGTAAATATCTGGTTTTCCGCTGAGTGAGTTTCGGAATCTTGAATTGTTTTAATTAATTCGTTTCAATGCCTTTCAACGTTTCCAGACGTTTAATAAGTGAGAGCTCATTAGAATTAGACTACATTATTACATTACGTTTATGCTACACATTATGTTAAATTTACTTAACACGTTGTAATTTACAGAAAACAGTGCAATAATTTTAGCTGCCTTTATTTTGCTATTCACGATTTAAAGCATAGCAGGTTTGTTTTATGCATTTAAAATAGATTTATTATTAAATCAAACGAAATTTATTCATTTTGTAATAGCATGTGAGAGGGCTTACAACTGTCAATTAAAATATTTGATATATAGCGAGCAAATACAACTAGAAATTCACCGTACTTATTATTGGCTTTAGATCCTAAAATTGGTCAAAAAAGAAGCCTAAAGCAATTACATTTAATATATATAAATAAATTATTGTTAAGTACTTAAATAAATCCAATCTCCGGACTTACTCACATTAATTGATAAAGAAATAGAAAAAAACATGTTTTTAATTCTTGAGTCGAATAGTAAAGCATAAATTATTTTTCTAGTAAAATTAAAGTAATTTGAACAGCAAGGAAATATTATAAACAAGCAATGTTGTATATGAATTAAATAAAAATCTTGTTTGAAAGTTAATGAAGATGTAAGTAATTATTGGAATTAATCTATCAAGTCAATAATCTAATACGTAAATAAGAATTAAAAGAAAATATATCTTAAATTGAACTCGATCAAAGCTGTAACTTGGAGACAATAACACATACCTATTTTCAATTCGGAGATAATTTATAGTATTTATTTCACATGTCAACAACGTATTTTAGATCATTTTTTATGAACAAAGGTGAAATTGACGCAAAATATGTACTGAAAAGGAATAGACAAATATTTTTGGACCTCCAAAAACGAATCAATTGCAGCTTCATATAAACCTATTGAATTGTATCGGATTCGTAGCAGACTGACGGCGTAAATCTTTTATTGTGCGCTAAAACCGGCAGTGGAAACTAAACTAGTTACCATGTTTATTCGAATCGAAACTTTGTGAGGGCAAAAACTCGTAAATAGCCGGAGGGATGTGTCGTATTTCGCTGGAAGGTGGCCGTCCCTCTCCCTGATCGATGGTCTTTGTCCAAAGTACGTGAATTAGAGGATTCGTTACATACGCGTCGACAACTTACCGCAATAAAGATGTGTCACTGTTTTGGTTTGTTCTTGCTTTCTTATTGTTGACGTGGAAAACTTTAACGAAGATTTTCATTACCCACAATCTGCAAAATTGTATTATAGATAAAATCATTTTTAAAGATATGGAAGCTAGAAAAGTAGTTCCAGAACATTCATTTATTTACAGTGTCAGCATTGCTGAATAAAGTACTAAAATATTTTTATTTTATAGAATTTATCCTGCTGTATTCTAAAAGGTTTGGTAATATTAGATATTTTCAGTGATTTTTCCTAAGTTATAAAGTGTGATAGTTCGTTCAATATAGAGCATACTATCACGCTAGTAACTTCAATATTGAACGAACTGTCACGCTTTATAATACACTTTAAAGCGAGGCGACCATCTTTGTCCTCAGGAGTAGTAACGTAGATACGTTCGAGCTCAAAAATTATTTCAGTCGTTTTTGAGGTTAGACGTGGATGTCTATATGCTGCGACTACTTAACATTAGATGGTCAGCATGCTCGATTGCCACTCTTCTCATATAAAAAGACTGAAAGTCATATAATTGGCTTCTTTTGTTAATTTACTGCGACTTCTAAAGCAGCCTTCTACATCTTACAATCATCTAACAACCACTTTTGTCATAGTTGAAATCTTTATTATTTAAAATCATTATGGATTTTCCTGTAATTAAACAATCCAGTATATTTACTGGATTCACGTTGAACAGCTGCCGTATTTTCAGTTGCATCTGGCCCGTGATTGATTGTGTTTACTCTTCAAATGAGCTTGCCCAATAGCTCGTTAATTTGTAAACTGTAGCTCTCTCGTTGCTGTTCTATCTATGAATTAGTTTTAACATGTACTGTCAAGTTAATTGACGATATTTTAAAGAATTATTTTGAAACATAATAATATATTGTTTTCTTCTCTCATAACCCTACAATAAGATTACCCAACAATAAGATTATCGAAGATGCCATAAATATACACAAAGACGGAAACACAAATATCTCTATCTAGAACAAAAATCTAGATTCATCATATCGATGTCTGACGACCAGGGGTGGTACCCAGAAACATTTGCGCGGCAGACTGGTATATAGACCATTGCACTGTACTTAGTCGTAGATTGTTGGAGTATTCAATTTTCAAGGAAGATATATAAGTGGCTGATTGAAATGACTGGTTAAAACAAAACTTGTGAAGAATCTCTTTCCAATACAGATAACTGTTTCAAAATCAATCGAAAGTTTCTGTATAACGCAATCCTTAGTGTATATGTTTTGTTTTGTTATTTCAAAATGAGAAGTAAGTCCATAACAAATTAATCAATGACGCATGCCTATTCGCTGTTGAAAGGTATTGTTAATTTCTAAAATAAAACATATCAAAACTAGTTCGAACTAGGAACTACAGTATGGAGGTCAGTATTCATACCGCATGAGGTTGAAAAGAAGGGTCCTCATGCGGCATGAATACTGACCTTTACTAGATAGAAGATAGATAAATACAATATTCTTCATTGCACAGGTACAATATTAATTTCAATACAGAAATCGTAAGTACCTTACTATGAAATCACTATGAAACATTTAGTCACGAGAGGAAATTCGAATGGGGTTGAATTTTTATTAAGTACTCTCAGTAGACGTTTTCGTACGGGATGATTTATAACGGTTTTTCTGGGCCCGTAGATGCACAACGCTGTCCGTTTATACGTTTTAGATGATATATAGGGATGCTCACCTGATTGATGATGGTTCGCAGTACGCACTTGATGTTTGAATTGCGATATTCTTTCCCGCTAATGGCTATAGCAAATATATCATAGAGTGTGTGGTTTAGTATGGAATAATCAAAACCAAATCGATAGTAGACATGTTAAATCTTTCTTAAGAGCCTATGTTTTTTTTATTGAGAAAGAGTAAGAAACGGGCATGCAGGCCACCTGATGTTAAGTGTCACTGCAGCTCATGGACTACCACGTCCAGTCTCAAATAGAACAGAAGTTCTATTTAAGGATGAACGTGGATGCGTTCCTACTCTTGGGGACCATCTTGGAGGCGTCCAATAATGTGTATCCGGTATTATTTACATTATGAGTGATTTTTTTGGCAATCATGACTTTTCACGGTAAGTTAAATAAACACAAATAGCATGATGGTAATAAACTCAGTTTCATGTAAGTAACATTTAATTGTTTTGAAAAACAAAAATAGTATAAAAATATTACAATACTAAAACACGGTTTTTGAAAACTAGGTATATTTCCTTTGATTTTAAAGCAGTTTCTAATACAATGTTTCTTGCTATACTATAATTGTAAATGAAGTTAATCGAAGGCTTGTAGGCTCTCACATACGGAGTCTTTAATCCAGGATAGATAAAACAATTCGGCATCTAATTTTTCGAACAAATGTACCTATTAAAAATTAAATATCTTTCACGATGACGAAAACCATCATGCAAAAACATGTATATCTAATAGTTCTTCATAATGTTCTCAATGGTGTAAATTCTACCTAATTCTGAAATAAATTAACTCTTGCGGTGCTCATATGTTACATCGAGCTAGCGTTGTGGGAAGCAGCACTAAACTGGAACTACATTCTCCAGACTGTAGACGCGCCGACAATTCACTGAAATTTCATAATATTTTGCATGTAGCATCTACGATTACTCAGACGTTGTTTCCGCTCGCAGTCTTGTAACGCCGACGTGAATACAGCACTTGTGTTCGCCCGTAATACATACAGATTTGTACATAAACCATATGTGCGTACCACCCGTAAACGCGTTACGCCAAGTAATCTTATGTGA
Organism: Phocides pigmalion okeechobee; assembly: GCA_018251015.1. Lineage (NCBI taxonomy): Eukaryota > Metazoa > Arthropoda > Insecta > Lepidoptera > Hesperiidae > Phocides > Phocides pigmalion. The sequence goes on along the minus strand of DWON01008849.1, from coordinate 2,018 downwards.
GAAGAGAAGCAAACGACAATGCAAACCACCTGATGTTAAGTAGTCACAGACAATAGACATCCACGTACAACCGGAAATACGACTGAAATCCTATCTGACCTCGAATGCATATATGTTGCTAGTCTTAAGAACTAACATGGTTGCTTCCCTTCTAAGTGTATCCGGTAACCGTACCTCTCTAAACGAAACACAAGTAAAGCATAATGACGCATTATGAGGGCAGCGGTGGTACCTCCCGGCTGTATGGTTCTCCCACCTTATTGATTTTTATGTAATCTTCATAGTACTAGAACAAACAGAACACTAAAGATTAGCGGTAACGAACTGAAAATGTAGGCAATTTGTTTTTACGTCAAGGCACCAGGCAAGACGTAACGTTTGTTACAATGGAAATTCCCGTTAAAACACGCTCCATCGCCGCTTTACCACTTAGTGCGTAAACGTTGTAATTAGTTAGCATGTTTAATGCAGTGAGTATGGTAACGTACTTTGATAACGTACCATTTAGTTCTACTTTATGTGCAGGAGCAGCCAGGGCTTATAGTAGATTCCTGTGGCTGAGGAACTGATTTGTTCTGTTGTTTCTTGCCTGTCGAAAAAAGCGACTATAAAACGGGTTTTGCAGACGTAACAGTGGAAGTTCAAGCCATTTCGATGTAACGATTCCGCGAAGGACATAAGGGTTAGTTGTACCACAGCAACATAGGTATAGAGTCTATAATATATCAACATAGGTATAGAATAGACGGTGCCTGAGCAGCCGAGGAAGCTTCCCCGATCCCCGATTGAGGCTTCGTGCTAGAGAATACGAGTACGAACATGAACAACAATGTTCTCTATAACCGTAGGAGTAGGCATTAAGAGATTTTTATTGGTTAGAAACGCCACATAACCCAGTATGCCTTCTGTTATACCGGGTACCTTTAAAAATACCGTCCGAGACGAAAAAGATGTTGAAAAATTTTTAATAAATTAACCAGAGTAAAAATGTCATGAAATGCACTTAAACGTGCAGTTTTTGTAGATTGTGTAGGATAAATAAACTTAAGCAAAAACGCTGTCAAAAGTTGGATGGGTGACAAGTTTATGATACGTTCCAAAAAAGGATTAGCTACAATTTCTCACTCAATAAACGCATCATAAATACGTTTATACATTTCATTTTACTACTTAGTAAAGTTAATATGTAAACCACTAATACTCCGACTCCCCAAATATGCATTTCAGCGGTGTGTTGAAGTATTTTCCTCCCTGATTATCCGGAGAGACTTGTACCTAGCAGTGCAACAGTAAAAAACTAGCAATGGCTGGCTAGCAATGGACATAAGAAGGGTTTAAGTCTACTGCTAACAGGTAGGACACTCTGAACGAGGACTTTAGTCTTCCAAAGACTTACACCATAGGTGTCCAGCATAATTATCTTATGGGTTTGGAAGTTTTTTGGCTTCCTTCTCAAAACTGTACGCATAAAACTTTGATAAATTTGACTTTTACAAGTATGGACTCCTAGTCAGCGAGGCAGAGGTTTATATCACTAGGCTATAATTACCATAAACACAAGTTCTAAACACGTACGAAGTATGCCGTACACGAAAGGGTGTAATTAGTATATTTGATATCGCGCACCGAACTGTGCTGGCGACGTGTTTTAATATGTAAATTATTCAATTACCGTCTTTAAAGTAATTTAATATCAAAATGGGGTGCTATTTAAGGTGCTAGAAAATATACCAATTTCGTTATTTTAGAAGATGAAAGGATATAATTACATAATAAGAAAGTTCGTTCAGCGTGACTGTAAACCGCAAAACAGAAATGAGTGTTGTCGCTCTCATGAAAAATAGGGTTGTTGCGCTAAAAATAAGGTAGATGGGAAACAAATGTTGTCATCGAATCTGACGACATCACCTGATCGCTCCACCTGCCTATTTCGTTTAGGTACCTAAAACTTATTATAAAAAGGGACTGTAGTTCTGGCTGGGGACGCATTATATTCGGATACGTCGCGGTACACGGAC
>DWON01008848.1:0-11818 GCA_018251015.1 Phocides pigmalion okeechobee | reverse complement strand
TATAATAATATTAATTCCATAAATGGCGATTTTATTTCATAATTAGTGAAAAACACTTCTACCAGTTAAAGGGTTAAATGGGACTTGCAGCCCATGGACATCCACGTCCAACCTCAAACAAGGTTGAAGCTCTGCCCGACGTCGTGCATAGATACGTATATCGTAGCAACGTTATTATTCCTGAAGCATGAGGTGGTCGCCGCGCTTGGAAATGTACACGGCAAACGCACTTCTATCCGAAACAGTTATTTTACGGCGGATTGTAAAGGCGACGGTGGTACCTTCCCGGTCTAATTATAGTTCTGCCACCTGTATAAACTGTGATCGACTTCAAGTGGAACTCTCGTTATTTATGGAGTTCATTATGTCAAAACTATAAGCGACTATTTTTTTTTTATCTTAAAAAGATACAAAAAATAGATAGATAAATAAGATTTGTTCAAAGCAACTCTAGTTAGCTGGTTATCCGTTGCAATAATATAAAACATCATACATACAAATAAATAAAATTGAAGTGTCTATTTGTAATATTAACGTAACCAATTTTTTTACTAAACGCATATGAACTTATAAACGGTACCTACACCAATAACATTTTTTACATTTTTTTCTGGCTGTCTGTTTGTCTGTTTATCTGTTTGTTCCGACTAATATCTGGAACGGCTGGACCAAATTTGACAGGACTTTCACTAGAAGATAGCTGATGTAATAATGAGTAACTTAGGCTATCTTTATTGAATTAATAAGTAAATGTAAAATCTGCGAACTGAACCATATTTTTTGGTGAAATCAAACGCGGACGAAGTCGCGGTCACAGCTAGTTTAAACTAAAAATAGAACTACATGATTTACTAGAATATTTTGTTATACTTCTGCGACCAAAGCTTGTTAATTATATAAATGTATGCTGAACACAAAATATATGTGGACTCAACTTATTTTAAAACTTATATAGACAGTATATTGTATCCAAAATGGATGCCACATAATTTCCCAACAAAGCCATCAACACGACAACTTTTACCAGTAAATTGTACGCCCCGACATTCCCTTAATCGATTTTGGGTACAAGATGTGAATCTAGATTTAGTTAACACAAAGTCACACATATTTATCATTTATGTGACAAGTTGAAAACGAACGAATTTAATAAGGTGTTAAATAAATAAAAAAGGTGGAAATCTCTTCATCAACCTTGAAAGTTTATATACATACATATTGTAAGGGTATCTATTTAAATAAGTCAATATAGTAAAGGCCTATATATATATATATATTTGGTCCATTAAAACCATTTCGAATTTCTTAATATTATGCACGATTAATCGTAATTGGCAACACTGGTTTTAAGGTTGTTTGAACTTCTGACCTTTGTCAGAAATATATATAAGAGGAAGGTGACAGACGGTGACTGTAAAAACCGCTAAAACTAGAACCCTGTCAGATAGGATTTTTCGTAGCGTTAATAAGCATTAAACAAAAAGTTTTCAAGATTTCATCCCTGGAAATTAACGGGATCAAATACAACATGACAATTTGTATGTTTTTTTTTTATTTTCTTCAAATATGAAAAATTCTCCATTTATAATCCTGCACGACACAAATTGTACCTCTAGAGATGTGTGATTGTCGATTACACTTATTACGAAGGTAACTATTTTATTTCTCAAGAGAAAAGATAATATGCTCGACTTTAGCAGAACATGTTTGGGTTTTTTTGATCTTGTCCGGCCAAATATTTATGAATTCGGCCTGTTAGGAGGCAAGCAGAAGATCCGCCCGATACATGCTAGAGAACACCAATTACGTTCGTTTCAAGATCCTGGTGTTCTACAAGCAAAGAAAGAAGCCACCGAGGGGTTTTCTTAGTGGATGGAAATCGATCCTACGATGACGGGTACCTTTGAAAAGAAAAATCAACGAATTTATCAACGTCGAAAAAACACAAGTCTGATTTATCATACTATATTAAACCTCACATCCATTTTCAATTTAATTTTCTTATAATCATTAACATTACTAAAAATAATAATAACTGACATTACTGTGATGGAGTCTTTTTAGGCTAGTAGACGTTAGGCTTACTAACGTCTACTAACCTAAAAATGATTTTGTACACCGGTTAAAGGTAGAATAAGCTGATCAAAATGTATTCTATTTCCTCCACCTTGTTATTTACCTCATTCAACAAAATAAATGAATATGAATATGAATATGAAAAAGAGGACAGGAAAAGCAAAAGGAGGGACAAAGAAAGGTGTTTATATGCTACAACTACTCTCTAACTGCGTATAGTTTTTGAAGACTCAAGGAATCGATAGTGAGTAAATTTACAAATAATCCATATTTATTTTGAAAATGAACCTTTCGCCATGATGTGTTCCAACTGTACTTTTATTAGAAAATCTTAGACATCGATTATTCTCGCCGTCAGCTTAGGCTTTGTCCCAAATCCTGTAAATTTCTATACCAACATTCAGTCTCCAAGGTCTGACCGATATAACTAACATATGTATGTCGGCAATATGTATGTATTATGAGAAGTTCGAATCGAACTATCTTTAAGTCAATACGAGTAGATAATAACACGCTTCACTTGGACTAAGTTACATAGTATATGGACTAAGTTAGTGTAATAAAAATTGGCAAATTTAAGAATACATTCTATATATCTACACTTTGAAGCGAGACCACCATCTTAGTCCTCCGAAGTAGCAACGTATTTAGGTTCGATCTCAAATGGGATTTCGGCCGTGTTTGTGGTTGTACGTGGATGTCTATGGGCTGCGACTACATAACATCAGGTAGTTTGCATGCATCGTTTGCTACTCTTCTCCCATAAAAAATACATAGGAAATTCTTACCAGCTGTTACAAAAGCCATAACTAACTCCTAACTGAGATCACACTTTTCATTATCTAAACTCAAACGCTCCTTTTGATTTCACCAAATATGTATCTCCGTACTTTAAGTGCTTAAATATTAATTCATCTCTTTGCGAAAACGCCACGACTTAATTACCATCCCAGTGAAGACAACTTCTAATTTTATCACTAATCCCAAAACCGTATTTAATAACACGAATTTTCTAAATATCTGCCGAGTGCTTAGTGCTAAATCATTTATTAAATTACACGTTCGTGTTCTCGGCTAAATTAAATTTTGAAAGCGAAATCTGAGGTCGCTGAGATGACAGGTGACGACGGTACATACTGGACTCTATTGGAGATCCCTGATTTAGAAGCTATAAAACACTCGGTTAAATGGCAACGGTTGCGGCTTAAATCACATCTGTTGCGTCCCCGTGAATATATTTACGTTATTTTTACGTTTTTTACTCAAGTGAAACGTTTCAAACAACCAAATATAAAAAACGATTTAAGTTATTCAACGCGGGAATGCAGCTAGTGCTCGTAGAACCGTGCCGCATGGACACGGACTCCGTTTAGATTGATTTAGTTAGGTTTTTATTATAATTAGTTTTAAGATTTTCATCATTGTAATGTTATAAATAAATGTTTTACGTCATATATTAGAAAAGCGATACTTTTATCACTAACATGAAAAATAATCAAATTTAAATATTTTATTTCATTATAACTTATTTACTTACATTTACGAATATCAAAGATACAATATATAATCAGTACATAGGCTTTGAGCGTTCTGTTGGCGAAGATTGACTGAAGGAAAAAGCCATCGGAAAAAAACTCTGCACTCTCTTTAAATCAGTCATTGATAACATAAACACTACCCAATATGACTTTAGAAAGATGGTGAATACACGAGATAGCTAATCGTGTGCATAAGAATCGCTCCACTGCCACCTACACGCAATTTCGAGTAAATAAAACATGGGAAATAGAAATAGTCCCATCAGGTAGGCTCAATCCTAAGCTTTTTCCCATAACATAATTGCATTCCCTATTTCAACCCATTTAAGTTTATATTCGCAACATAATGTAGACTATGTCCATACCTATTGGCGAGTCTATTCCTAACTTAAAATTAATTAAAATAATTCCAACCGTTTTGACGTCGCAACGAAATATTTATTTTGTGATGTGATGCGCTTGGGGCAGGGTTGCCATGTGATGTGCTTGAGCCAGTTAGGTGCAGGCGAGGGTGATCAAAAGAGGTTGATGTCCCATGGTAGGAAGAGACGCTTAAAAAGGTCTTATATATTTAATATATAACATACAGAGTCTCGTCACTAAAAGATCACTTGACAAATAATACATTAGCTTATATACTAATTATCCTACGTGATCTTATGCACTTAGTTACAAGAGTGTGATCTTATAATAAACTTATATATCAGCTTACTCACTAGAACGTGGAATCGTGATGATATGTGAAATACATACGTTACACACTACAATTTATTTATTTATAAATTTCATCAACAGTTTTTACATTTCTCTCCTATCTGTTAAATTTTCACTTAATATAAACTAAAAATGTACATCCATTTATACATAAACATCGCATGTTTCTAAACATATTTCACATTTGTATTAAAACTAAGAACAGTATATAATATAAAGAGGACAAGAATAATAAACTAAAAATAGTAAACTAAAAATAATAAATTATACTTAAGCATACGCTCAATTTGTACAATAAGAATAAAAAAAGGAGAGAAGAAATAATCAAGGATTATTTTTATTAGATTACTTAGCTATTGCTTTTGTAAACGCTACTAAAGACATTATATTTTGATGTCGATATCCGTAACATACATACAAACACGCGCTTTCGCATTTCTAATATTATATTGATTGGACAACTTAAATTTTAAGTGCATTTCAAACTTTTTTGTATGTAGTGGTACATGTAATCTGTCTTTATTTGGTAAGGATGTGAAATTTATCAAATGATTCCCCAAGGATCGCTATATATGTATATATTATATACACAACGGATGGACAGTGTCAAAATAACAACATTTTATGTTTTCTCTATATTTATATTCGTACACATAACTCAAAAAACATACTATAGCGATAAATAAATCGCTTTACATCATTCAAGTGATAATAAACAATTTTAATTTGTTGCGCGAGATACGAACCAGCCTTTGCCACCGGCAGTGTGGATGAAACACGAAAAAAATATCAAATCATAACATTACTTTTAAACCTATCAGTCAACAATCAATCCTTTCCAATTAGGTACGTTTTAATTATACGTTTTTCAATTAGATACTTTGTTATCAAGTACTCCTTTTCGAATAACCTACTTGTCATTTACAAGTATAATCATAACGTATGTGTAGCGTATTTATGCCAGGGGTGCGGCCTACGGGTCCCTCGAAGTTTGAGTACACCCTTGACTGCGGTCCAACTTTTTTCTGCCCACCTGTTTATCGTACTTGAAGCCACAAGGGTACTTGCCAACGGGAACTAAATATAACAGGACTTTTGTAGATTTAGGCTCTTATGTGTTCAGGGTATTTTATATATTGGTATCCGCTTACTCTTCAAAATGTTATATTATTTTATGTATCTTTTTAGTATTTACCGTCCATTTCTATCGTGAACAATAATTGTACTTACTCTGTACCGGGTATTCACGTTAACGATTTGTTTGCCGATGTTTCGAACCGATTGCATGGGCTCGTGGTCACGGCGAAACTCAGAAGTTTCGTAGCAAATGTACAGGTTTTCATAGTTACATGTATAGATAGACTTAACAACGTTCTTTTTATGTGAGAAAAGTAGCAAACGAGCACGCAAACCACCCGATGTTAAGTAGTCGCAGCCGATATACATCCACGTTCAACCATAAACACAATTGAAATCCTATCTGAGCCCGAGCGTAGATACGTTGCTACTCCTAAGGATTAAGATAGTCGCCTCGCTTCAAAGTATAGCCAGCAACCGCACCTCTCCAACCGAAATACAAGTAATGCTTTACGGTATTATGAGGGCGTGTTAAAAGCATGTCCTTTTGTCGTTGCGGAAACTCGACCAGAATAAAGTTTGTCTGTTTTATGAAGTAACACTTCATAACCTGCAGGTACGCCCGGACGTAGTTTGTGTTCATGTTTATCGCAAACTCTGTCCGTCTGAATCACTCGGTCATAATCAAAGTTAGTCAGCTTGCTTGCTCTAATTGAAAAACTTGTTGTGTTAGTAAACCTAGTTTAGATTTCAAGAGAAATTCGTTATTATATCTTTATAAATTAATATATACACGGCCGTATTGTATATGATTTTAAACGATTGTCGAGATAATCGGAATTCAAACTTTTTACTATGTAACGTTTAACCACGATTAACGATTTTTGTATTTGATTGCCGATATTTCAAACCAGTTGCATGGCTCGTGGTTACGGCGAAACTTAGGAGTTTCGTTGTAAAATGTATAGATCGTCTTGAAAAGCATGGCATTTTTCTGAGAGACCTTGCTGAAACTCGACCAGAAATTAGTTTATCTGTTTTATGAAGTAACACTTCATAACCTGCAGGTACGCCCGGACGAAGTTGTGTTCATGTTTATCGCAAACTCTGTCCGACTGAACCACTCGGTCATAGTCAAAGTTAGTCAGCTTGCTTGCTCTAATTGAAAAACTTGTTGTTAATAAACCTGGCTTGGACTTCAAGAGAAATTCATTATTTTATCTGTATAAATAGATATGTAAACTTTATAATTAAATATATAGACGACCGCATGTGTTTTATGATTTATAGTAATGTCGGAATACGTAATCTGAATGTATACATTATCGTATGTAAAGCATTTATTTTTATTCATTATTTTCTACTTATTTTCTTCATGTAACTTATAACGAAATACAAATGTAACTTAAACATAATGTAATTTACATAAAAAGTTTACTCACAACTAACACTTTCATTGTGGCGTACAAAACTGCTGTGTAAATGCTGTGTAAACGGCGCTATGCGCTTGCAGCTTGTACATGCCTATGTACGGACAAATCTGTATGGATTACGAGCAAATAAAGGTGTTGTGTATACGTCGGCGCTGCAAGACCAAGGGCGGATATTACATCTGTGTATTCGTAGACGATACACAGATGCTAAAAAATACAATATTTCAGTGTATTGTCGGCGCATCTTCAGTCTAGACAAATATGCTCCAGTTTAGTTCCGCCTCCCGCAACGCTGACCCGATCTTATATATAAGCGCCGCATTCAAAGTATTAAGGATTTTAAATTGCCGATATTTTAAAGCAGTTGTATGGCCCGTGGTCTAAACAAGTTGCAAGACTTGGTCGAAATATCAGCAATTAAAAATCGTGAGTACCGATTACATGGTAATACGTATTGAGTCTGTCTGTCAGTGCTTACATTTTCAAAGCATACATTTCATGCTCCAAACACAAATGCATGTTTGTAAGCAAAATATAATGTCTTGGTCATTTCTCTTTTTTTCTATCAATTTTTCCATTATAATATTCCCTTCTCAAGGTTCATGCGAATGTAATTGTTTCCCTACAGTTAGTTAAATAAAAAGTATTCTCTTGCAACTTTAGCTATTTTCTATTTCACACTAAGACAAATGACCTAATTAGTTACTGAACTAATTTCCCGATCTGAGACCTAACTAACCTAATTTTTAAACAATACTTTCCATTGCCGTGAAGCGTCATTATTCTCACTGCAGCCTGAACACCTGCAGCCGAAGTCGCACTCCCACTAATTGGTAAACTTACTGCATCCGATGCCGAAGTTTGTAAACCATTGTTTATATGACCCTCTTGAAATATTTGTTTGTTTAAATCCTTTACTTAGATAGTAGTTTAATGTTATTCCAATTTACGTTTCTAAGCTTTTATTCTCTTTTATGTTAAATAATATTAAACACACACTAAGAAAACTAAACAATATTTAAAATGTTCCTGTTACTTTAATAAAGACAAAAAATGGCATACTATAAATTATAATCTGTGTAGCCACACGTATTTTTTTAATATTGTTTGAAAGACTGTTATCTTAAGTGTAATTGGTCGCTGAGTGTCTTCACTTTGTCCTATCTTCACAGTGTAAATAAATACCATTGTATACGATGGTAGCGGATTGTTGTAAGGTAATTTTAACAATAATTTAATAGTTAGGATAGGGATTATACTTAACGTTGTTTATGATAAAGACAGCAATATGAACGTTCGTGCTATTTCACACAAATCCCTCACCTGCAGGGATCGCAACCGCTAAAAGTTTCGGCACCGCACTCCAGAATGCACTCATCCCGCGGTAGTAACTTCGTCAAAGTTCGTACAGCCAGCAAAAGTTTTCATTACAGATTAAAGTTATATAGATTCCGAACACACTTAAACTTATGAGAAAATGGTAATGATTTTTTTCTATAGATTTCCAAAATAATGTATATTATTTAACCTCTATTTGAATAAAAAATAAATTCAAATATTTAACTTAAATAAGAAATAAACAGTATTTCGTTTTTTTTATTTAATACACATTATATTTATTCTATATTTGTTTATTTTGTAGTGTACACTAAAAATATTGGTTTACATATCGACTCCGTAAAATATTATAATGTACATATAACGATTCTGATACAAGTTATAAAGCCTTAAAAGTTATAAAGCAACTCTAAATTCAAAGTATACCACAGCTTAACTTATCATTAATATTACCGCAAAATTAAATATTCTCTATTGCTATCTGAGGATAAAGTTGTAATACTTCTTACCTATAACATTCTACTTTACCACATCCCTAAGCCAACACAGCATAGTTAATAGGATCAGGCTTTGCGAAATATACACACATTATTACAGCAAGAAACGTAATATTTTAGTTGAATGTACGCCAAAACATTGTATAATACATAGCAAAATTCCAGTGAGGACTAAGATAATGAATCTCCGACAAAGGCGGACGCTCATTCCCGTGTGATTAGTCACTCCGCTTGCACCCCGGATTAGTCATGCGGGTACCTATAAAAAATTGCGCTAAATTCTAAACACAACTGAAAAACATTGCAAAATTTTTACAGCTAATATTTAAGCAATGGGTGAATGGAGTAGAACCCTTTGTGATTCGATTTCGGAGACATTAACGCCTCTTACCTATTTCTGTTTCATAGCTGCAGTGTAAATTGCTTATGTATTCTGCTTGTACAAATGTGTTAAGAGAGATGCGAACAATGCCTTATCAGTCCTCAGTAGGTTTTTACATCGTCGTTGTAAGATTTCATCCAACTTCAACTGAGTATAAATAAATCTAGCGGGTGCATCACCATTTCACCGCAGAGAGGAGACAAGGGAACATTTATCTGACAGTGGCTTTTGGCTTAGCTAGGCTTCTGCAGCTAACCTCAGGTTCAATCCTATTTATCAAAAATTTATCACAATCAAAAGTTGACCACTTACCATCGGGTAAAGTGCATGTTCGTTCGGCCCTTCTTTGCTTTAAAAAAAAAAACAATTTGTTGGCACCCTTTCAATTACGAATTTTTAATCGTCAATAGCGACAAATCCCATTAGTTGTTTATACTCTTCTATTCTGCCTAAACTAGTCTTTAAACATTCAAGTTTGTGTTAGGATTACTTAAGTTTTAGAATACACTACTCTTAGTGTGAAGTTGTAATGCGTTACATAATTATATATTTTTTCTTCACAAAAATATATAAATTGCGTTGTATGTAGATACATCCGTTAGTTAATATAGGTCGGTCCCAGTGAGAACTGCAAGACAATGAACCTACGACGACGAAGGCGCTCATTTATGATTAGTCATTCCGCTTGCATCTCGATTAGTCATGAGGGTTAAAACAAAGAATAACATTTAATTCCACTAACAAACAGCTGCTTGGTTTTAACTATTCCGTAAGTATTCATTTAGTACTTCTTATGCTAGTTATTTAGTGTTACCTACTACTCAATAGTCCCACAACTGATATGGCATATTGTAGTTGATCTTGCATATAGTAGGTTTTCATTTATGAAACTAAAGCGAACAGTGCACTTGATGTTAAGTGTTACTACTACCTATGGACTTCTCAAATCTACTCATTATAGAACATAAGTCTTCGAATCAATCACAAATACTTTTTACTTCTGTGAACTATTATTGAATGCCTTTACAAATTAAATACGCTTAAAAACACTCTTTAAAAAACAATAACATTCCACTATTGAATTGAATAAATTCAACATTTGAAGTTTTTGCCTTAGAAAAACACTGCTGATGAGAAGATACTGGGTCTTGTTGGCTGCTAAGTGGCGGGTATCTTGGCTTCTAGGAATAATGACATGGACTGTCTTTAGATCCTTTAATTTAGACTTTAATTATATTTAATTGTAGTATATAGGATTACACATTTTTCTATAATTACTAATACAACAACAAACCTAATTATAATAACAGCCAAACCAAATCAATCTAAAGTAGCCAATGCCCATACAACACGGTACCCAGATTGCTAAACGCGTTCCCGCGCTGAATACCGATCGCAATTTTCAAGATTAAATTAATATTAATATATTAAGAAGACACATATTTACTTACAATACGAATGAAAGAATAACAAGCCTCGTCTATTTGTAAACAAAGGGTTTCGTCTTGCCATAAAGTTGTTTTCGTAACGCGACAATCCGGTGTAAGTTGCCTCGAGACCGCTACGTTCCTTCTATGGAGTGTAATAATCTATTTACTTGTTTACGAGTATTTTATGCCGCGTTGGTTCCTGGATATGGGCTGATGTCGTAAGGATCTCGTGGCATTTCCATCAGCCTCCATATATTCTGAGCTTCGCATTGTTCTGCTGTTTTTCTTCGAGTTTGTTTTTTCTTATATTCAATTTCTTAACATGGAATATAAAGAAATGTATGTTGTTCTTGATTTAAGGTGGTGTAAAGTAAAGACAATAGGAATACTTTTACCGTCTTCAGGTAGGATGTTGTTTGGTAGCGATACTTTCGGGAGCGGTAATAGATTGTTTTTGACATTCAAAATACGTTCTTTGAATTAATTCCATTTGACTTTAACTTTCAGCCTAACAAAGGCGTATGTAGGAAAGCGGGTTAACCTGCCCCTCCCCCCACATAATTAGCAATTCACGAAAAAAAATTAGCTGAAATATCATATTCTCTGTTTAGTCACTCTACATATTTGGTCACTACTTATTCCACTTGGCTCTAACACCTTTCATCCGTGGGTTCCGAGTGCCAAAAATCTTTCAAACAATAAGCACCAAGTTTGATCAACTGTGCTCGTGACTAGAGGACTGGTTCATATATCGAGTAGGGAATTGCGATCGCTATGCAGCGCAGAAATCTAGCTAGCGTTCTTGTCCTCATGCCGCAAGGACTAGGACTCCGTTTGGATGGTTAAGGCTTTTAGTAAAATTAGTTTGAAAGTTTTCATTAAAGTTATTATTCACGTAATAAAAATCTGAATCTTATCCACTAGACTATCACTGCTTGTCAAAATTTCAAGGTTAGGGTTCTCCCTAATAACTAATTAAAAGGTGGTAGAGCCGTTAGAGGTCGCCCAGGGCGGCACCACCGCCACCCTCATAACCCGCCGAAAAGCAACATGTTCTTCATGTATTGTGTTTCGGTTGAGGAGGTGTGGCTGCCGGATACACATTATTGGAGGATCCTTAAATAGAACTTCTGTTCTATTTGAGATTGAACGTGGTTGTCCATGGGCTGCACTGACCATTTAACATCAGGTGGCCTGCATGCCAGTTTCTTACTCTCTCATAATAAAAAAAAACCCTTATCGCTGAAGGCAATTTTTATTTTATTTTATTTTATTTTATTTTATTTTATTGGAAAACTTACAGCTAGTACATAGTATAATAGTAAGGTAAAAT
>DWON01008847.1:0-11819 GCA_018251015.1 Phocides pigmalion okeechobee | reverse complement strand
ATAAATAATAATCTCTATTTATTTATTCATGAGCAGAATTTGCTCGCTATGCATCCCGAAAGTAGTACAAAACTCTTCGAGTCCAGTATAACAATAGTTTTAGTATGTTGACGGAATTACCTCAGTACTGTAGTGCAGGGATCAGGGATGTTTGCAGAAATGCTGATTAACTGTTTTTACACCACAATACGTAAGTACTAGTACTCCCTGATGCAGTCCGGGAGAGCTCAAACAGCATCCTGACCATGATCAAGGATGGACTCTCCATATATGTTCTATTGCTCTAAAAACATATTTTAATACATAAATAGCATAAAATACAAAATAGTTAAACTTGAAAATGAGTCTTTGTTACTTTAATAAGAATTATTGTTATTTGTGTACCTACGTACATATAGCGGAGGGTATAAAATTTCATTGACTCCAACAGAATAAATTTCATTGATCATCACCATATCGAAATCAATGGCGCCGGTAAGTAACATAATACCGCATTTCCATTAATAACGCGACAAAAGATTTATTGACGAACAAATAGAGAGACGAAAAAACAAATTGCCCCTGTCAATACATTATCTATGGTGAATACATCAGCATGTATGTAACGGATAGCGTTATGAATACATTTCGGTAATGAACTATTGGTTTTCTATTGATGCTGACAGTTTATCAATACCGTCGATATAGGAACTATTCCTCACCACGCCTTTAAATATTATTACTAATTTGAATACATAGTTCGTTTTAACTTTCATAAAATGTTGTCGTTATTTATGATAAAAATCTACATTTTCGTTAAAAAAAATACAATTTGTATTTTTTTTAAACTAGCTTAGTATTCAACGCAAAGTTTTACAAACGTTGTTTATCTTCTAATTATTTTATATGGAAGTGCTATTGTTTTTTTTTATTTTTTGCTTATTATGGAGGACGAGACAACAATGAATATAATTATTATAATAAACATTTCAATTATTATACATACACACACACATATATACTCGCCATTAACCTTTTAAACTGTCGATATTTCGTACCAGTTAAATATAAAATATAAAATTCCGATATATTCATTTAAAATTGTATATTTTTGAGATGTTTAAAACCATCTCAGCAAGTATTAAGATAATCTGCTGGAGAGCCGTAAACATAAAATAAAATGGGTAAACTAAATCGTCGCGACCTATTTTAGTTTACGGAAATAAAAAAAGGTTGACACGGAAATAAGCCAATCAGAACCAATAAACGGGAGCTGAGAGAAATTAATAATGGTTGATGTACGAGATCGTCGATGCTGCTGCGGCTTGCGGCTTGCGGCTTGCGGCTACGGCGTGATATTTACTCAGGGCTTATTTCAAACTAACAGTACGTGCGGCTTTCGTGCGAAGTCATGTGAAACTCACATGGAAGAAAATGTATGTATATTTTAATTACAGTTATACAAAGTAATTCTCTTGTGTAGTTTCTCAGTCTAAAAAAGTATATTACCTAAGTTTTTGTTTGGAAAAGTCAGAACGATAGTAGTAGCCATCTAATGAGTAGCAAACGAGCATGCAAACCACCTGATGATAAGTAGCCGCAGCCGAGAGATATCCACGTACAACCACAAACATGACCGAATTCCTATCTTCGCTCGAACGTACATACGTTGCTACTCCTGAGGATTAAGTGTCGCTTCGCTTCAGTGTAGCCGGCAACCGCACCTCTCTAACCGAAACATAATTTAGAGTGGATTATGAGGGCGGTGGTACCTCCCCGGTCGAACTATAGTTCTCCCAACTTGATACCTCTTCCACACTTTTATGTCAGGCCACCGTTTTTGAAATTTGACTACAGAAAACCAGAACGGAGAGTTTTAATCAATCATTGAATCAGACCCGCAATTGACGTAACGCAAACAGGAACGGACGAGATTCAAGATCAAGAAAAGTCAGCATCGTCAACGACAAAGTTGATATGTTCGGCTTGACAGACGTCGGGGAGATGAAATATCGTTTCGTCTGGACGGAATTCGGACGAAGACATACTCGGCCTTCCTTCTGAGAAACTTGGATGGTATGGCTAATTGAATTACAATTCGATAATATCCTTACGTTTTCTCATGAAATTTATAACGATGTCGGTCGTTATATTGTTATATAAGTTTTTCATCGTATCTTGTATTGTTCATTTGTTCAGGTGAAATCAATTATAGTTTTTCGATAAATGCCTTAAATATTACTTATGCCTTAAGTATTATTAAACTTTGATTTTAATAACAATTCACATCAACTGATCGACGCTGACATGTATAAGAAACTTAAAAAGGATTAAGAAAGTAACAAAAACTTAAAAGCCATCTAGTTTTAAACGTATGTTATAACGGAATTTATACACTTTACCATGTAACGAGTACTCACGATTAACGATTTTAACACGCTTTTATTAGCTTGGGTTGTATCTATCTATTTATATATATCTGTATGTATGTGTGTGTGTAACCGAATCTTTGAGCATAATTTTTACCAAATTCCAGAAGTCTGATTAATTTTAAACTTTTCACACGTATCAAGGACGGGTAACAATGCAATAATATGAAAAATAGGAAAATAAATAATAGTTAAAAAAAACTAAAGAACACGTGTTAATAAAAAATCCAACTAAAAAAGTTTAAATAAGAAAAAAAATCGCAATGTAAAATAAGCGTGGGGTGCTTTTTCAGTGATCTATTGGTACCATGCACTCCACGCTTTTTTACATTGCATTTTTTTACTATTTTTTATTAAATTGCCGATATTTCGAACCAATTGCATAATTCGTCGTCACGTATACCGATTGGCAATTAAAAAAGTAAAAATCGTATAACCGTTGCATAGTAAAATAAAATAAAAAGAAAAAACGTCTTTTACTAACTGTGAATAGCTATCTATTCCTGATAAGTAAACCAAAAATAAATACGAGAAGATAGGAACTTGAACACATGTACAAATAAGATACAGATACCTCTTTAGATAACAATGAAGTATTTCCGTCGGTGTGGATGTAATGAGTATTCCATGGTATGATATGAAAACAAACAATAGATATCCAGCTGCAGGAAAGCACGCATCAATTTATTAGACCAAGGAACGTGTAGCGAGTTACTGACCACCCAAGATGAACAATGTTTTAGAGTGTTAGTATCATAAAATCATTCTTTTTATCGCAGTCAAGTTTATCTAAGCGCACGAGAATCAGACAAAGATTTAACACCCACTCAAACCGCACTCTATAATGGTTTTAGTGCAGCAATAAGCGAATAATAATTCTTTATTAGTTAAGAAATTGTGTTAACATTTATGACTTCCTTATTTTGTGCTTTATGAGTGTCATGTCGCGAATTTTATTTGATAGTCAAATCCGGATTTTCTATTAAATCATACTTGAGTTTTTTGTGTAGTACATGTTTAAAATTGTGTAAATATGTTAATCTTATGTTTTTTTTAATCATTTGATATTTTAGTGGAACTAAATTCTACTTAAATACTTCTTCTGCTGTTATTGAACAAAATAATGAAACACCTATGTATGCGAAGTAGAACTTATTTGATTTTACTATACGACATAATGATGACATCTGGTGGTAAAATTTGTACTTCTTTACTCTGAAATTACTCATTACTCGTTTCTATCAAGAACGGTTTTTGCGTATCAATTAACAGCTTTGCTTATAGTTTTCAGCTTTTCATTTAGCATATGGTAAACTAGGACAAAAACATTTTTATGCTTAGGAGTGAAGACCTACATCCCTATCTCATTTAATTAACATTAAATCAGACTCCTGTTGTATACGAGTTTAAACTGATATTATCGCGTAATCCATACATAATGTTATATAACGGGTACTCACAATTAACGAATTTGTTTTTTTTTATTATTTTTAATTGCCGATATTTTGAACCAGTTGCATGGCTCGCGATCTCGTGACACGAGCCATGCAACTGATTATCGATTATTATTAGATTTTTTTTAATTGCCGAAATATCGGCAATAAAAAAAATCAAATGTAGTGGTATATAACATTATAGACTCCTGTTGTATTTGAAGTTCTAGAGACGCTAATAGTCATTAACCATCCAGTACAGTATACGCGTATGTTAAACTCCTTAAAATTTCCAAAAAAAATCAAGATTATGGCGAAGAAAATACATTTTTGCTTGATAGTGACTCTTTTTTATGAGGCTGCTATGCTGTATTTCCTTTTAAGTTATTCCTTTTTTCGAGGGTTTTGGTGGAATTCCTGTTCTTTATAATTTTTATATTCTGTTCTATATAACAGAGCCGTGAAACGCGTCTATGTGGGAAAGCCTAAGGGATGCCGTCCGGTCGGTCGACCGCGGTATCGTTGGAGCGATGCGGTCGAGAAGGTCCTGAGAGAGCTCCAAGTCGACGAGTGGCAAGAGGTGGCACAAGACAGGATGCGATGGAGACTCTCATTGCTGGAGGCCAAGACCCATTTTGGGTCCCTGCGCCTGCCTAAGTAAGTAAGTAAGTGTTCTATATAACATTATATAATTTATACGTTATGATATTTTAAGTTTAACTGGATTATATCGAGTAAAGAGAAGGACTTGGTGGAAAGTACCAAATTGCTGATTGGTTACTTTATTGTCAAGTGACAAGTTATTGATATTATACTTCCACAAAAAGAAAAAAACATCTACTAGATGTTTTACGACGTTTAGTATCTTCTGCACCCAATTAACTTGCCTCAGTCGTAGTGTATGACAATTTCTATAAATAATTTTCGCGGTGACTCCGACGTTCGTTGTAAATGTCCCACTTGAAATGTTTATTTAATTTATACCAATAATTCTCCCTGAATTATGAGCGTGGGCAGGAAGACGGTGTTAGATCAGATATTTATTGTGAAACTGCTCGTCTATTTACAAATAATTTATTGTTGGTACAACGTTGAGCCACAAGTTTGTGGAAACAGGGAATTTGAATGATGAGACGAATTATTGTTTCGACTAACCTTTACTGCTTGTTATGAAAGCAATTCTACATCTTCTATTTAGTCGGAAGAGATTTTAACTAGATTTAATTTAGTTGATCGTATCAGGCTTTACTTTGCGGAAATCCATGCTGTTAAGTTGTTGTTAAAAACCACACTGATGATATTCTGTTTTGGGCCGAAACACGTGTTGGTACTAATATGTGTATTGGTCTATATTTTTTATCACATCACTTTTTCCTATCCGGGAGGGAGAGTGGGCATAGTGCATGATTTAAAATATATTGTGGTGGCGGATTGTTGCAAAGTCGTTTTTAACAACAACTTAACAGATTTTAATTGTAATACCTAGTTCATTCAGAAAGAAATGTATTGTGGAATAAGAACATTTTAATAAAATGAGATAATTCTATTATGAATCTCAAGCACAGTTATTATAAACTAGAGTATTTCAACTATAAAAGACTTGGCTGTAAATTCTGTGCTTGCAATTAAAATAATTAGTGTATCATTATTTATGTGAACTACGATAAGAGTACTATTAATTGTTTAAAAATCTTTTATGTTATTAAAAAGATGATAATTAAATTTATGCACTGCATTTTCATTATTATAATTATATCTATCGGGACGGTGTTACTTTTAGCTTTATTTTATCTAAATACGATGAAGATAAAAATAAAATGACTAAATGAATAAAAACGAAATAAATGTATTTTATAAAATTCTATATAAAAGCAAAAAAATAACACAAAAGTATGTTTCGAGTTGGATTTTGGCCCGATCTTTCCTCCATTAAGTCCCAAAAACATGATAATGTTACTACAAATTATTACATAGTGTTAAAAACTTTATATATCTTGAAAATGTTGTCAGGGCGTATAATAACAGTTCTATCGGGCAGGTTCTTTCCCCCTAACTTTATAATCCTCTATGAAGCAATTTTTGTATTCAGATAAAAAAATGCGATTACTGGCTACAAATACAAAAGAGGCGACATGTATTTCCTCGATAAAATCTCAGAGGTAGTGACGCATATTTGAGCGATATCAGGAAGGATCTAAGTCCTTTTTGAGATTGGACGTAGATATTCATAGACTGATTTTCAAATCAAAAAATCAAAATGAAAATATTTTTATTCAAAGTAGAATTTATAAAACTTTTACTGAACGACAATGAACTACTGCCGACTAGTAAGGTTTTGTTTTGGAGAAGAGGCGGCGGAAGAAGCTAAAGATTATTCAATAGCAGATAGCCTGTACGCTAGTTTGCTACTTGTCCAATATAAAATAATCTATACCATACATTTGAATTGCTAAATATTACAGACAAAGTCGCGTGCAATTCAGATGTAGCATAAAGAGGTCAAGATGCGCCGATTGAAGTACCATTCGGACAGATCGCTTCACTCTCGACCGTGTTGATTCAGCTACTGTATCAGATATAAAAGCTTACACTGAGTTATTTGGTTAAATCAATGACCTAGATAGAATTTTTGATCTCAAATATATTTAATTTGCCCGTGGCGTAGTTTTCAGACATGTAGAAGGTACCAGGTTCGATTTTTGACTATGCAGACATCTGAACGATGAATATAGATTTCTCATCTGGGTCTGGATATTTGGGTATTCGTCTTGTATGTATCCATGGTACTCACAATAGGGAATCCTATGGTAGGATACACATTGCCGGATATACATTATTGGTGGTGACCACCTTAGTCCTCAAGAGTACAAACGCATCCGCGTCCATCCTTAAATAGAACTTCTGTTCTATTTGAGATTGGACGTGGTTGTCCATGGGCTGCAGTGACCACTTAACACCAGGAGGCCTGCATGCCCGTTCTTACTCTTTCGCAATAAAAAAAAATAGGTCCGTGAGTATAAGTTAAAAATTTGAAAATTTAATACTAACATCATCGCGAAATTTACGTACTTTACTATGTAACGGGAATGATTCATGATCACGAATTAAATCATTTTACCCGGGCTTTAGCCTTTACCACGAGCTTTGCTCCTTCAAAATTTCAGTTATAAAATTGTAATCGTGAGTAACCGTTACTTAGATCTAAAATAAGCAACAAATATTACGAGGAACAAAGCAATATCTATCTATAGACAAGAATACAGCTAAGCGTATTTCAAGTATTAATTTTGCAATCGGAATATCGCTGATATTGATTTAATAATATAACATAGACGATATTATTCTCATCATAGAGTTCACGTAAACTAAGTTTCCATTAATCGGAGACACACAAAGCCTTTCAATAACTTCATAACCAAAGTTGGTATGATTGATATTGAAATCGCAGATGGAACAATTTGCTTTGAACTCAAAGGCGCAGTTTAAAACATAATTACATTGTGGTGTTGCAGTAATTAGTCAACATTATAAAGCTCATATTCAATTGATTAGAACCTGCCAATTGCACAGTCGAAATCTACCAATAAATTTGGATATATTGTGTATATATTCGAAATTGTGATTTATTGAAATGGAATAAGATTCGAAATCGTTTGACGCTTTGGGTGCTCAGTTGTCCTTTATTAGTGGACGCGCACGTATTGACAGAACGAGAACAGAACTAACGGCTTCGACAGAATCGGAACAAATATTTGGCTGCCCAATTAAACAAATGAAATTCGATGTGGTACAACACTTGTGAACAAATTTGGTGGAAATGAACGTACGGTACACATTTTACACGTCAATATGTTACAAGCGCTGTGACATCGAACATATTATTGATGAGGCAGCGAGTTTCTTTCGCTGCCTCGTCTCCAAAATGTAACCTTAGGAATCGGTGGTAGTTAATTGACTTTCAAAAAGAGTTCTGCAAAGAATCTACTTTTAATAAATATATTCTGATTTTGATTGTGAGTTATATTATCTTTAATTCTAATAATGACGAAGAGAAGTCAACAATCGGCAAATGAACAAAATTTTGAACTTGCAATATTGAAACGAAAAATTTGTATGACGTTTGTTTATTTTCTACTCGTTTAGTCATTCGCGGTGGGACATTACGGAATTCGTATGGAAAGAAAACAAACAAGCATCGGGTAACAACGCCGCTGTTATGACATCTGTCGACGCTACGAACATTTGACAATACGCAATATTAACAATATGTGGATATTGGGAAAAGCTTATTTTTCCATGTCTCGGATTGAGCTGACTGGGAACACGATGCAGCTCGAAAATAGTTCACGGCAATTTTATAAATATTTCAAAAATGTATAAACGTCACTCAGGATACGAAATAATAATTTCAAATTGAGGGATCAAAAGTACATTGGCTATCAAATTTATATAGTCATTACCAATTTCGAAGCTCATTACCTGTTCGCTTTTATGGGACCGCACCAATCTATAACGGCCGGTCACTGCCCACTCGACAAAAAAACACGACAGCTGGTGTAGAACGAGGCTAATAATAAAGTAGAAATTTGAACGGACATTATCCATTATCTTAATTTTGATACGGTTACAAAACAGCGTTAACTCGTGCGACATATGTGTTGGGGATGGTTAACAATGGCTTCGTATTATGGAGATAACATTTATCATGTATTATCTGTGTGTCCGTCAGTGTCCATAGTAGGCCCAAGCGGCCCAACCCTTCGTAAGAATTTGTTTCTTTTAATGTGAAAAACACGCAACACTGTGTACCATTTATAGGTGATTTGTCTTTATCAACACCTATTAAAATTTCTCATTTAAAAAGTATTAAGCGTTTAATTCCTATCTGTCATCATTGTAAAAAGCTTTAACGGTGCATTGTAAAAAACTTAATCGGTGAGTACATCATCTATGAATACATTGTTGCAAGGATATCTCACTGACATTGGATCGTAAATCGAACCTTTGTGACACCGAAACCTTAGTTGACAGTCATCGGTAGCCATCCATTATCCGCTATCTCCCTCTCACATCGTGATAACCGATGCCCACTGACGTAGACGTTACGGTGGAAAAAAAAACAGGTACTAAACTAAAATTCGTTAGCGGTATCGAAACTCAAAGCGAAAATTCGATAAACATCTATAATTTCTAAGAAGTCACAATCCTTAAGGGCCCTGGACTGATGAAAATTTTTGTCTCCTATAAACATAACATATATTTAAACTGTTCACACTTCGTGGGTTTGGGAGTTTTGGAATGAATTGTCAAGTTCGGCTACCTTGGACGGTTTATCAGATAACGTCAGAAGCGTGGTAAGTTATAACTTATTCCATATGCAGGAATGTAGGAGACACGGAAATTGGTTGCCAATGAGCCATGCTCAAGCAAGATCCAAAAAATAAACTCAGAATACATTATTAGAAATTCTTGTTCTTTAGTCCGAAATCGTTTATAAACTCCACGCTCTGTGACGTTCCTATCAAAGGCCTTTGATAAAGACGTTAATAGGCCAGTTTGGAGATAATTGAATTGGAAACTTTTGCCACAGGAATAATTCTAAGGATTTTGAAGAACAAATTGATTCCACGACCCTCGACGATGCCATCGATTGTAAAGTTACTACGAGTCTATAAATTGAAACATCTCGCAAGTTTATAAAGACGTTAGAGTTTGTTGTCACCTTTTTTTGCTGGTTTTCAAAATCTCAGGTAAAGATTTAAATGGTATCGGCATATGGTTAGTAGCGGATCACTTTGAAGGATGATTAATGTTGATATTTTTTTAATGCAAGATAAAAACAAAAACATTTTTTGTACAAAATTTTATGTTTGCGACTTTTATTTCGCGAATGCTTGTTTACTATATTTGCATTGTCTTTGCGGATAATTCTCTTAATTAATAGTCACATGAAAAAAACTCTATCTGCTGATTTTTGAACACTACAAACGGTTTTTTTATTGAACTTCATAAAACTTAACGGTAAATAAGTGTGGCTGTAAATTAAAAAACCGATAAAATCTTAAGAAATTTTCTTTAAAAACACATTACCGTTGGAATTTTGCGGACATAGCATTTTATCTCAAATGTATGGTTCTTAAAACATTTATTTTCACTTGAACAAATGATTAACATTCCGAATATAAGTCTCATAAAACAACAGACAATAGAAAATCAATAGTTAAGGACAAACTCGTTGTAACAAAGCTGAGCCATGTATAACTTCAACGTTTTTATTGCTATTGTTAACTTTTACGATACTGACTGACCAAGACCGGCCTCTTATATCTCTGCTATCGTCGTGTCCGAAGGCTTTAATGTCACTCATGAACAGCTGCAAGTACCAATTAATGTTACCGTTCAAATAGCGAAGTTTGAGTAGCAAAATAATTTCTCACGAAACTTCTTCCTAACTTTTAATCCTCCCTCGCGTACTCTACCAAAATAATCGTATAATTATAGTAACAGATAAGTTTCTTGGATTATGTAAAGTTCTTTTCATTATCATATTTTAATTTACACATAACAGTTAATTTTGATACTCCGATCATGTGGTTTTATTTAAATTAATTACACGCTGATTAAAATTCTCACAAATATAAAACCTCTTTAAATAAAAATCAAAGTAAGGCTGAGTGATTGATGTTAAGATTATGTCAATATAAAATAAATTAAGTAGCGAATTGGCTTAAAAATTAGATTTTATAAATCTTACATAGTTCTCTCAAGTAGATCACAAATGCAAGGGAAATCACTCCAGTTGATGCAAATCTCGACCTCCAGCATATGCGCTAGCGAAGGGGGGATGTTATTATAATGAAATATGTGTTACATCGCACGCGACTGTGCTTTGCGCTCAAAATACACTCAGGTCTTGTGTAATAGTAGAGTAAAAAAACATAGACACACGGCAAAGAAACATAGATACACATGTACGGAGCACTACCATATATATGTCTATATTAATTTTTAAGTATCTCATTTTAAGTGACAATGTACTATAAAGGTTCCGTTCTACGATATATACGTATTTTTGCCTGAACATATCGAAAATTATTAAAAAACGAGACTGGATTGTACCGGTACCGTTTCACCCGAGGCGACGTCTGTATGACTTCCTTCGTTGTGGCCGTTTTATATCTTTCGCGTCCCGTACCGTCTATTTGCGCAACTCTGTCAATACGTTTTGTTTTCCGAACGTTTAAGTAGCTTGCACATAACCCGTTTTTATTTTTATCTTTAACTTTGTTCGACAGTTTAAAATCTAAGCATGTCTACGCGCTTGAGATTAGGTACAGAAGAATTTATTTTCGTATGAATACGTAGATATAGTAACTTTAAAGTAAACTTTTAATTAAAGTTAAAGTAAAATTAAACAAAAAAATGGCTTCAACGAAATTGCATCTAATTTTTTCAACTTTATGTTGATAAAAACTGTTTATTTCTCATAAATTTATTATAAAATAAAAATTTAACCTTAATTTCAGTAAAAAACTTTATACTCAGTGTTCCAGATTTTTTTGTTTTCAAATCTGTTAGAAATTCAGTTGATAAATGCGACTACAAGCGCAAAAAATACAACCAAATTGAAATTATTTTTATTATAACCCTGTTCAAAATTACATTTTAACATCATCTTACGTCAATTACAAAATATATATTTGCAAGAACTGAATGGAATTCCTATTTAATGCCAAAAATTAAATAATTTAAAGGTGTTATAGCCGTTAGAGCTCGCCCGGGGCGGCACCACCGCCGTCCTCATAGCCCACCGTAAAGCAACATGTTCTTCATGTTTTGTTTCGGTTGGGGATGTGTGGTTGCCGGATACACATTATTGGAGGCGACCACCTTAGTCCTCGAAAGTAGGAACGCATCCACGTCCATCCTTAAATAGAACTTCTGTTCTATTTGAGATTGGACGTGGTTGTCCATGGGC
>DWON01008846.1:0-11821 GCA_018251015.1 Phocides pigmalion okeechobee | reverse complement strand
TTCCTACTCTTGAGGACTAAGGTGGTCGCCTCCAATAGTGTGTATCCGGCAACCATAGCTCCCCAACCGTAACACAATACATGAACATGTTGCTTTACGGCGGGTTATGAGGGTGGCGGTGGTACCGCCCCGCGAGATCATTTCAAATATCGCTGCTATACGTAGCCCAAGGGTCGGCAACCTTTAAGGCGGAAGAACCAATAGTTACTATTTACAAATAGTCCCATATTTTAAACGAGCCACTAAAAATATGTTTAAATAATTTTATATCTGTCTGTATTGTAGAGTTTTCGACATGACTTTCAGTGGTAGATAACTTTTGTTCTGAGTTATAACTAACATTACATAAAATACAAAAAAACTCGAACAAAGTCGCGACTACGGCTAATATTTACATGAAAACTTACAATTGTTTTAGGAGAAAACATATTTTCATTATAAAATAATAATAATAAATACTACTTCAATAATACAAATAAAGATATGAATGAAGTACTGTACATAAAATTGATAGTTATCTCTATAGGTACATTTTTAAAGGTTTACACAATAAAATTATTTTTGGGTATGGAACTGGAGAGCCAATATTTTACACTGAAAGAGCCGCATGCAGCTCGCGAGCCTCGGGTTGCCGATCCCTGACCTAGCCTATAGCAGACGTCTAAACTCAAGCGGGCAAAGGCGGTGGTTACGGCTATTAACAATGGAAGTAACGCATTTTAATAGTATTTATCTAACTATGCTGAAGATATGTACGATATCTAATGAGAATTCGTATTTGTACTTACATTACTTCGCTCATTGACACAGACCTTTTGCAGATGAAGAAGTATATAAGAAGCGCAGGATACATAAATACCATTATTTTCATAAACACATAATTATAAATGTATTCGTTCTTATTGTAATTGAAATGTATATTTATTTAAATCTACATATTTCTCAAAGGTACAAAACTCAATTTTAATTGAAACAACTCCAATTTATTACAAATTTCACTAATGAATTTTTCGATATTTTTTTGTATATCTCAATTTATCTTCAAATTAAAATAGGAGATTGGGATAATAAAGACTACCAAATCGATTAATGAATGATGAAATTTAAAGTTATCTAACATGAAAATATTACCAAATTACGAAGCTGAATTATAGGAGAATCTGCAATTTAATTACAGAAAAATTATCTTTCACAAATTACTGAAGCAATATATTCCCTCATAATCTGCCTTAAAGCATTACTTGTGTTTCGGTTGGAGAGCAGCAGTTGCCGGCTACACTTTGAAGCGGAGCGAGGCGACCATCTTAGTTTTCAGGAGTAGCAACGTATCGATGTTCGAGCTCAGATAGGATTTTGGTCGTGTTTGTGGTTGAATGGATATCCATGGGAGACTACTTAACATCAGGTGGTTTGCATGCCCGTTTGCTACTCTTCTCACATAAAAAGGTGTGTGTGCGATTCACACACGATAGAAGTGAAACTTCAGTAAATCGACAAATGAATGAGATGAATATATATAACAAGGGTAGGATAATTACAAAGTTTTTATATAGCACAACAAGATATAAAAATACTCATATCATAACACACCACGCTGACTTCTTACTAAAAAGCTGTAATACGCAGCCGCATACAGTGTACAGTAGTATTAGCTCATGTACTTTTCATTCACATATACTAAGTTAGTATTACTAACACGTTAAATGCTAAAATACAAGCAAGTAGGTATTAAACAGTGCGCAATATACATACACACCGACATTTGCTCTCTCGCTCTGGCTCACTAATTACAGGCGACTATGCTTAGAAGACGGCAGTGGGGATGCTACGAAGTATGGCACAAAGAGGAGAGACCGATCATACAAAATAGTATGTATATTTCTGTCTCATTCCTTACCGGCTTCATCCTACACATTTTTGTATTTGTGTCTCTTACCTGTCGGTCTTTCCGTTGCATCCGGTTTGAAATCACAACGATTCTAAAGAAGTTTCACTTCAAAAAAATAAATGTTAGGACAATTCTAACGCGAAACAATTCAAACAAACAACGTCAAAAAATAAGATCAGTAGGTTTCTAACGTCGACATTGGGCTTAAGATACGGCAATATTGAATGCCTTAAACTTTAAGCTCTTACCTCGTACTAGAGAAAGAATAGTGCAGCATCAAGAATGTGGAATATCAATTCAAACAAGAGATCAAATTCAATGTTAATTTTAAGTCCGTACAAATAAAGAGCGCTAATTTGGCAAACAGTATCACTAGAGAATATGTGTTGACTTCAAAACAGAAACCTTATGAGAAATTATCTCGTTAACACGTAAACTCAATAATTTAATCTACCACGCTTTAAAGTACGCCGTTTCACTAAACAGCACCATTGTAGTATTGCGATTAACTAATAAAGGAAAATAAGTCTTAATAAACATAGTATAAGTCATATAGTACAATACTAATTATCCTGTTGTGGGCATTTTCAAGATCGTAGGTTAATGTATAATCTTCGTATATCTACTGTTGAATATGCGTACAAATTTTATTGAGAGTACCTAATAGTATCGAATGAATAATTAAAACAGATATTGAACCGATATATAAAGTTTGGTTAATTAACTATGAATCAGTTTCTATTCTTTGTCCCGCTGTATTGTAGGTACAATATAGACAATTAAATACAGCAAATCAGCAAGTTAACTTGGTACTTATTAGCGCACATAGATGGCGCTCTATGGTAGATTAAAATCATTACGTATGAATATTAGGCTTAAATTAATATGATGTATTTGACAATAAATATATAAAGTTACAATAAGAAACTTTAAATATTATTAATTATCTTAAACATATTTAATTACGTTTATAAAATAACAATTATAAAAACAATCACGAGATGTTCAAACCAAAATTAGGTCAAGGATAAATTGTTTGAGTTGCATTAGAAATTGAATTTGAATACAGATATTGTTAATATAACACTGTAATTAGTTTATATATATTAAATAACAAATATTTATGTACAAATAATCCATATAATATTAATTATTTACTTAATATTCTAGT
This sequence comes from Phocides pigmalion okeechobee, assembly GCA_018251015.1. Taxonomy (NCBI): domain Eukaryota; kingdom Metazoa; phylum Arthropoda; class Insecta; order Lepidoptera; family Hesperiidae; genus Phocides; species Phocides pigmalion. The sequence goes on along the minus strand of DWON01008846.1, from coordinate 8,762 downwards.
TTTCAAGCTTTTCAATATTTTTCATGCGGCAACATTAACGAGCTTATTTTGGGTCACTCGTCGCTCGCTTCCAACTTGTACTTCGTTTGGATTTTTGTAGAGGTGCCTTTCGCTTCGCTAAACTTGCAACATAGCATAGTTTAGTATTTTCATTCTATCAAGAAAGCTGGCGGGTGTGCAAAGCAAATGTGTTAAAATAATCAAACGATTGTAATCTAAATTGCTTCCAATTTAAATATCAGTGTTGAATTTTGTTGTAATTGTTAATGAAATAGTAAAGGTAAGTGAATTAGTTTTAGGAAGTTTCGTTTAACCAGTACAATACGTTATGTGCTTACTTTCTGCTGTGACTTTTCATCTTGAAAATTTCCACTCGTGAACTTTCAAAGTAAAGTTTCTTAAAAGTTGCTTTGTTGACTTTAAACTTTTCGAAAGTTAACCGTGTCGCGTGCCAACGCTGAACTTGAAACAGCTATGTGTGTCATGAAAACTTTGCACAGAAAATAGTAAAACTTAGGATTTTCGTCGCCATTTTATTTTTTGTCGCGCTGGAAAAGCGGCCATTTTCTTTGTGCCGCGTCGCTTATGACGACTCGTATGTGGTCCATAAAGTTAATTTAGTCAAGCTGAGGCGTGATCTCATCATACGAAGTGTTTTGGTCAGATAATTTGCCGAGTGAAGTGAAACACTGGTTCGAAGTTAATGTTTATGTGCTCCGAGTGAAGTTTTCATGATGGCCTAATTATTATGCGTGGTGTTTAGATATTGTGGGTGTTGATCGTTATTGTGTGTTCAACGTAGGGCTACGGGCGCGGCGAGTGGCTAAACGGCATCATGGACGACGACCAGCAGTTCTGTCTGCGGTGGAACAATCACCAATCGACGCTGGTGTCCGTCTTCGATACTCTGTTGGAAAAAGGAATTCACGTAGACTGCACCTTGGCGGCTGAAGGACAGACGCTGAAGGCACACAAAGTGGTCCTGTCCGCGTGCAGTCCTTATTTCGAGGTGGGTATCGAGTTAGCGCGTTCGCGCAATCTAGGTCAATTGCTATCGTGTTTAAGTTACTTGCAAGGCAGCACAGTTTTGCTCTAATAAACATTCCAGTTGTTACGTTCTAGCTTTCATACGTTAGCAATTAGTTCAGATTAATGAATAGATGAGTTGGCAACAGAAAGTTGTTGCTACTACTTTTCCAAATGTTTGCAACAATCACTAAATACTGTGATTAATTAAAATGACATTCTGTTTAGTTTCGAATGTTTCAATCTTGGTTTGTAATGACGACATTAATAGATTGACTTTAATTCTTTGTCAATATGTAACTAATAATTTGCAGACTTGTTATGTCATAGTCCCTTGTGAAAGTAATCATGACAAATTTTGACAATACATAACCACATTCTCATTTCTAACATATTTGAATCATTCTAGGACATTGGTGTTCTTAACTTTCTACACATAATCATCTGTTATGGTTACAATGTTGTGTTTTTGTTCCAGAGTGTATTGTCACAACAATATGACAAACATCCAATAATTATTTTGAAAGATGTGAAGTATGCAGAGTTAAGAGCTATGATGGACTATATGTATAGAGGAGAGGTAAACATATCACAGGACCAGCTAGCAGCATTGTTGAAAGCTGCAGAGTCCTTACAGATCAAGGGTCTGTCAGATAACAAGCCGTCCAGGCCACCGTCGCGCCCACCGCAGGCCACGCCTGCACACCCGCCTCGCGTGCCATCTCCACCACCACAGGTATGCTATTTCAATAAATCAATTCATTTCTTGATTTAATTAACACATAACTCATAAGGAGCATAAGTATCTGATGCGAACTATCACTTGGATCAAATTCATAAAGTAGGGTTTTTATTCTTATTTAAGAAATTGCAAGGCTTATTTAAGTAAATTCATTCAAACTTAATATTTTGAAACTTTGTAAACTTTTAATTTTTTAATCATTTTACTTCTGAATTGTAATGTTTTATACTATGTTCTGGTTTTATTGTCATAAAAACACAGACATACATGGTTTTCTGCATATTCATGTAATATTGTAATCAACACAATTCCAAATTTTTTTTTTAGCTTAATAATCAATACAAAACATTTGTCACCATACAAATACTAACATTTATTTTCCCAGCAACAAAAATGTTTTCATACCTAACCTCAAACTTGAAATAAATTTGCATAAAATTGAATGTTATATTGTTTTATAGGTTAAGGAGTAATATACTCACGGAGTTCATTGATGGATTGGTTTTTTCTTAGTTTTGTTGTGATCATAACAGTAGCCCAGCATATGTCATAACATGGATAGTGAAACATTATGCACTCAGGATAGCTTATAAACAATATATCATATATCTTAAAAAGTACTAGATGTGTATTATATTTTAATAAAAAAAAACATCATATTCTACTGTCTAAATAGTGTGGCCTTTAATGCATTATGAGCATTCAAGCTTTCTATGATAAACACAATTTCTTTAGTCTATAATGGATTTGAAGGTTTTTTAACTATAACCACTAGATAAAGTAATGCAACATTAACTAATTGCAGATCTGATTGCAAGTTTTCATATAAAGTTAGTGTACATACTCATCTGACAATATTAAGACAAATAATATATTATAACACTACTTGTAAGTTCTGTGTATCGGTTACTGCATAGGTTCTACTTAGGTACACTAATTCTAAGCAGTCTAAATTTTTAGCATTGCCATAATTTTTACCCATTTTGTGTGTCGGTACACTTTTCAGTCATTGTATCACAATTGTACACTCAACACTGCCATTATAAAATTGATACATCCCACTTGACAATAAGTTATACTAAATATGTTAATCAAATATGTACTTATTGTAAATTTAAACACTATTATAATTTAGATCCTTTGACAATCTATATTCTATTTAAACTTATTAATTTTTTACTTTAAATTTGAATAATTTCTCAACAGATTATTACATTACAAGACATGTCATTTATATTGTGTATCAAATTGTAATTTGACCAGTCATATGGTAGAACACAAATATTCATTCATAATTAGTGCACCAGAATGCAATGTCACACAATTATATTGTGATACAAGCTTCAAACATTGTGCTTTTTTTATCAGATGTTAGGAACAAATTATAGTTTTTAAAATTTTACATCCACTAAGTTTGGATGTGGAAATTTTCGAGTTTAATGTTGCCAAAATGTTGCAGAATTCATTTGCAGAAAAGAAGTCTTATATTTTTTTTTGGTCCATTAAGTCTTACTTCAATTGAGGTTAGGTGCAAAATCATATACAGCTCACAAAAGTTATTTATTCACCTTGCAAAGTCTTCCTACTCATGCCAGCATTATATGAGCATTTAAATCGATTATTTTTACTCATATACCTATTACTGTTAGTCCCTTTTTTATCGATAGCCATAAATAACATCAGTACAATAACAATAACTCATTAATAAGACAAAATATAAGAAATTGTGAAGGTGACAGAAAACAACTGTACTAAGAAGATTAAAGTCCATATTTTTAACGTTACCCAATATTATGCACAGGTTTTATATTTATAACAAAGGTTTTGAGGCATTTTGATACAGCTAGGCTAAACTTTTACATTTGATTAGTAGTCCCTACTACCCACCCACCCCATCTGAGGTTGATATTATGCTCCTCTCGAGGACTAAGATATAATGCCTCAAAATAGTCAATCTTACATTTTTGCAGAATAAATAGTGCATTTAGTTATGAAGTTTGTTCTAAAATATTAAAGGGTGGGGGAACTTTAGTTCGACCGGAAAGTACCACTGACGCTCTCATTATAGACCGTAAAGCATTACTTATGTTTTGGTTGGAGAGGTGCGATTGCTGGCTACACATTTCAAGTGAGTCATCTTAGTCCTCAGGAGTAGCAATGCATCTATGTTCGCACTCACATAGGAATTCGGTCGTGTTTGGGATTGTACATGGATGTTGATGGGCTGCAACTACTTACCATCAGGTGGTTTGCATGTTCGTTTGCTACTCTTCTCACATAAAAATTTGGACATAATGATAGGATTTTAAGTATCCTATTATCTTTGTTTTGGTTGGCATTGGCCTATAAACACCATACTAACTTTTTTGTTAACATTATAATAGGTGAATAATTTGAATTCAAGAAAGACAGATAGGTCATTCAGTGTAGGAATAAATGATTGAATAAGTAAATCACAATGACCGATGCAAAACTCAATTGTTCATGGAAACGTACATGCAGTTGACTTCAGATGGTAAGACTCCTCTTTCCAATACTCTTTGCCACTGGACTTTGAAAATCCACTACTTCGTGTGAGTACAAAGATTCGACCCGGCCGAGTGACCAAATGCACTATTAAATACTAATATCACGGGACGTTTGCAGGTAAGAGACGGTAGCATCGACAGTCGCGAGGGCTCCATGAGCCCGACGCGCCGGCGGAAGAAAGCGCGGCGCGCGAGCGCCGACAGCGCCGCGCCGGCCGCCGACGCGCGCGACGCCGCGCCCGACGAGCCGCCGCCCTGCAAGGAGGAGCTGTCGCGCGACGGCGTCGAGGACCTCACGCTGGACGAGGAGCCCGACCAGCCGCCCGACCACCTGCCCGACCACCTGCCCGCAGCACACAACGACGTCGTACGCAGTAAGTCTCCACTCACTTTTATCTATTTTGTGAATTGTTACAACCGATCAGTAGTGTTCGACTTCAAGGTGTACTGCCACAACCATTTCTAACTTGAATCAAATTTATGCATTTCAATGGTAAGTTGTGGTTGTAGGGTTATTTTTGTGTGAGGCAAACATTTCCTCAAAAGCTACTCATGTGTGATTGAGTTCATATAGGTGTGGTAACTCTGTACTCTCAGTTAAACAGTATTATACTAGAATACTAGAATGGTTTTGTATAGATCTCAAAAACATCATGCAATTCTAATCAAAATTGTGTCATGTGAATCAGCTAACGTCCTAATTCTGTATGGTTAAATAGCACACCAATGTTTTCATTGTAACATCAAATCAAAGGTGTAAAATTTATTCTCTCATTTGTATTAGATATACAACAGAAACAATTTAAAAATTGCATGAAGGTGGTCTGAACTCAATTGATAATTTTATTACTTTTTTTATAACCTCATCATACTTATGGATGTAATACAACAAAAAAAGAGTGTATGCAAAATCTGCAATAAATTTTGAAAATCTTATACTCCATCCAATCATTTTACCTTTGACACAAGAACAAGCCATGAAGTGCCATAATGTTTAACAGGCAATCTTCATTCTATCAGCAATTATTAAATTATAGAAAATATATAGGTTATAGATAATTTTTGAACCCACAGATGGTGTAAGGAAGATTATTGAACAGTTTTAGTTTATTTTCATAAGCATATAATATTGATAAAATTAAGAATAAGATAAAATATTGAAGATGAAACTACTGGATATACACTATACGTGAAAAAAAGTTGTATGTAAATGAAGCGATTTAAACATGTTAATGTTATTTGTGTATGCCTCAGTATGACTACAATATGAAACAATACAAAATGTTTAAAAAAAACATTATATTAATTCAAATAAAACTTCTTTTGGTCTAACAATCCAGTTTTTAACAAATATTATTAAAATATTGAGCACAGCAAAACATTGTTTACAAATAATAACTTAATTATTTGATTCATTACTTTAAGATTATGTTAAATTCGTATACTATATCAGCAATGTTTTTTTGTATTGACCAAGTTCTCAACATGCAATTTGTCTCAATAGTTGTTTTCTTTATTTCCAGATTTCCAATGGCATATGGAACGATCTCAAGATGAAATTATGAACTCAAATGACAGCGTCCGAGAGTCGCAAGGTAAGCAAAAGGACACTATAGCATAACACCACTGCAGGAATCATGTTTCTGCATAATTGATTCCTGCAGTGGTGACTATCCAAACATGTTGCGTTGCCATTTCTTTTACTCATGTTTAAAAGTTTAATGACATTTCTAAGCAAAATTTTTATGAATTTATCCTATAGACAACGCAAAATGTTACTTACATGGGATACAAGATTGAGAGTCTGGAACAATGAACTTTTTATTGAAACATGTTGGTGAGTGTAATACGAAGTGATCCTCGTAAAGAGTTGATTGTGCCAGATGTACAAGGAACGGATGAAATGCGCAATGTCTTCCCATAATTTGAAATAGAAAACGATCATTGCTTTAAATAATCTATTTATCCTGTTATATATAAATATTATATTTTACAACAGCGGATACAAGAGTGCTAGTGTTTTCACATGTGAAAATCAACCTTATAATAATAATAATAAATAGTATCTAATATTAATATTATAAAAACTACTAATCTTATTACAATTCTATATTTTTATATATAAACTTTAAAGAATATTTCAGAACATCAGGTAAAGGTAAAGGTGAAAAGGTATGGTTTTATTGATTGTAGCCTACTTAAGGCGAGGTAACGTTCTCGCGGTAAGTATTTCTGATTCCTATTATTTTGCTACATCACATTAATAACGATTGTGTTTTGCTTTGTGTGTGACTGGGGTCTGAGCGGGCGATCATTGCATGCCCTCCATACTGTAGTTTGTCTCTATGGCGCCAAGGCATTGTAACCTTATCGCGAACTAGTGCTAATTTATTATATATTTAACATTTAACATGTGGAGTGGAACATAATTTTATGTGTCGGTAAGTAAAATTTACGTATTTATGATCCGAAATACTCCTTGTATTTATGTAGACCTAGATATAGACGAATCTTAGTTTATGCACGACACCTCACGTAGATCGCAACGTTTTACTGGACACGAATATTGATTGTCATTAATTCGCTAATGACGTGGCTACGATAATTTGCGCGGTTTTTCTCAGTTGTGTGATTTTGATGAAAGACATTTGTTGTAGAAGTTGTACCTATTTCGATAGTGGCAAGCGCGCGGCGGCGACCACCCAAGGTAAACCTAAATTAATTATTATTTTTTGTCGTCGTAGTTTGTTGGTTTATGTGGCTTATTTATTTATTATTTATTATGTCTTTATTTGCATTCACATGTGATTTCACTGCAAATGTCTCTCCTAGCAATTCATGTTTATTACATTAGTGATTTTAGGAGCAATTATCGACATGCATGGTCATTAGATACGAGTCTAATGAACTCGACATCTAGTTTGGTAGTGGATGCGCATTTCATTTCAACATGTGTTAGGAGGAACAAACACCAATCGTGATTTATTGACAATGACATATCTACATTCAATTGCGTGAACAATAGAAAACAATAGGGAACATTGTAATCCCAGAACTCATCCCATAACCTCCTCGCACAACCGGCATGAACGTATTTTCTTTTCGCCACATCAACATTCAATTTGAAAATTTCACTCACTTAATTAACACCACTTGATACATTTGTAATTAATATCCACCGGACATCCCTGTGCCGCTCACGTACTCGCACTACTAACACCTCGCTTTGAACATGTTTCATTCTCGCTTGTCATTGTTTGCCCTTCCAGAACCGCCTCTAAAATTAACTTCCATCCTGAATTACGCTAAAACTCCCTTCCCGCTAACTCGTGGCTGGCTTAAGAGTGTCGAAGGCAACGCCGACACGGGAGGTGACTCTGCCGTCCCCAAAAGGAAAAGAGGTCGAAAGCTTAAAACTAAACAGAAATTTATAAAAGAGAAAAAAAGATTAAAGAGAAATATAGAGTTAGAAACGGTCGGTAGCGGATTAAAACAAGACAAAGAACGAAGATATATTTGCTCCATATGCCAGAAGAAGCAATACAAGTACAGGAGGAACAAACTGAGACATGAAAAGTATGAATGTATCACGGGCCCACAGTTCGCTTGCGATCAATGTGAAAAAAAATATTCGCAGAAAAAAACTTTAATATCACATGTGGCTTTGAAACACCAGAATTGATAATGGCAGAGAGATACACATGACAATCGATAGCTTTTCGTTTGTTTTTTTTAGCTTTTATATATTTTTTTCGTTATTTTTAGTTTCTTGAAATTATGAATAGTTTATTTTTGTTGATTATGTAAATCGAGACCTGAAACATGAATTGTTAGGATTATGACAACAAAAGTATTATTGACTCACGATCTCATAATTTTGTGCCATAAATAAGGTCTTCTGATTTAGTTAACTCGTTCGTCAATTGTTAAGTCATTTATAGACATTTTTGTTATTCCTTTCTTTGTTACTTTTCCTTCGGTAAAAAGAAGTATATTTTGTTATAGCTTAGAGGTGCTAATTTGGTTTCTAACCTTGTTTTCTTTTTTATTATGTTTTTAATACATTTACGTGCATTAATATATTTTGTTTTTATTTTCTTTCCGTTTCGCTTACGATTATCTGTCGCCTCGAAAAACGCGAGCGACGTAACGAAGATGTCGCAAAAGGGACTGTACTCAACTTTCTCTTTCAGGTCGCAAGACGACGACGCCGCGACACGGTATCGTAACCCGTAGTAGTAAAAAAGTGTGCGAGGAAACGGCGAGCGCGACCACCCTAGCCATATTAAAAAACGTGGTGAAGCCGCCCAACGACGCGCCCGAGGAGGCCAAGGAGAACAAGAAGCAGCCGTCGGGCGCCGCGCTGGCCGCGCTGGCCGCGCTCGCCAAGCCCGAGCCCGAGGAGGGCGCGGGGGGCGCGGCGGGCGCGGCGGGCGCGGCGCTCGAGCCCAAGCAGGAGTCGCGCT
>DWON01008845.1:0-11822 GCA_018251015.1 Phocides pigmalion okeechobee | reverse complement strand
TAATCAACAATTGCCTACTATACTATACAATCTGTTTTAATCATTTTAATCATATGCGTTACAGTATCTTCAATTCTGCGTATCAGTGCCGTCGTCCTGCACAGTAGCCAATGTTTGTGTGATTTGGAAACTGTTTGAAAATATGTATATACTCCGATGTTATTCTGAGCGAACTGATTCATACTTATCTGTGAAAACGAAATGCATTTAACAGAGAATTTCATTTTATTTATAAATTCAATTTCTTACTATCTATTTTCGCATGTATGTTTCGCATATTTGATTGATTGAAAAATAAAACGATAAGAGTTCGAATGTATTGATGATTTAATTTAGTTTATTTGCAGACCCAACAACAAAATATACGTACTGGCATAATTATGATGTACATAATTGCATTTAACATACTCAGAAATTCTTTTTGATAACATATCTAAAATTGGTGAACATTTTTTTCTGTAAATTCTATTGTTGATTCGGTAATACTGTCTATATTAGAATTCTTTGCAGGCATAAGAAAATGTTTTCAGGTTAAACCTGGGGACAAGCAATAACGTTAAAGTTAGTGCATTCAGACGCTATTGTCGGCAGAATATTGCAAATAAAAGACGTGTTGGATATATTATAGGTCAATCGAGTATCGGCATGTCAAATTCCTAACCGTGTCAGTACGTATGAGCCTATTTCCACAGGCGTTCATCTACATACGCGGCAGGCGTCAATCCATACCAACAAAATAAACAGAGAAATGCCGGGTAAACGTATTCATACCTATTATCCTACGAGACCGACAAAACATATCTAAGGTATATTTCCGCAGCGTTCCATTTTACCTATTTAATACATAAGGTCATCGCATAATTTTGTCGTTATGTTAGCTAATAATGTTTGTATGCTCTCCGTTGGCCTACTTCTCAGATTTTATGAGTAATCCTAGTTTACTGTCATATAAGTCCGATGCCAAGTGAGAAAGCGCGTATGTGGAATACAATAATTAATTTATACTAATGGATGTTGTAGCTATAAACTGTTTACCTATAAGCTATCTAAAACCATAATGAAAAACAAAGGAAGTATTGGCGCGATAATTCGAAGTATCGAAAAGGAGTTATGTAATCACAATAATGGGTTTAAACGTAGAAAACATAAATCTAAGTCTCATTTTCATTGTAGATTGGTATAAAATTGTTATTTTGTGAAGTTCTTGAAGTTTTAGTCATTTCATTATTGTTCCATTGTTGGGCACGGGTCTCGTCTAAGAATTATAAGGGTTAGGTCATATGGGTCATGCTGGCCGAGTGAGGATTAGTATACTTTGCATAACTCTAATAACTTTATGAAGAACTCTCAAGGCGTTTCAAGTTCCTTAATGATGTTTTCTTTTTCCGTTAAACAAAGTGATAATTAATGTTCGTTATGCAAAACCTATAATAAACCACATGTACGTGACAAGATTTCAAACCCCAGAATCCACTACGATATCACTTCTTAAATAAATATTCTATCAAATTCATCGAAAAATATAAATTGATAGTCGTGTAAAATGTGTGTGAATGTCTCGTTCAAGTGCGGTCACATGAGGGACTGAAAGATTTTCTTTTTCCTTTCTGCATATTTATATATAAAAAGAAACGTTTATCGATTTAATAAAACAATTTTCTCTAGAAATTCTCTGTAACCCACTAAACCTAACTTTAACTACTGCGCGATATCAATACAAGTCAATCCTTAATAATTGCAATAAATTTTAATAAGTGGGTACGAAGTTTAAGATTTATTAACTTTTATCAATGTTCAATAGACGTAACAAGAGGCAAAGCGATATCTATTATTAATATTTCTTTATTCAGCGCTTTTGCCGCTAAGAGAGATGGTTGTTCAGGTAAAATGGCGTACCTTTCTTGCCTTTGTTTGAAACCACTCCCTTTTAATTAAACGAAGTAATCACCAGGGGTGGGCATTGATCGCTTCACCGGGGACAAGATTGGCACTTACAAACGTCTTTACTGTGGATCTAGAGATCTGTTCTAATGGTCAAGACTTAAAGATTAACGACAGAGTGACAGTCATATTACTTAGTACTGGCTGATATTAACAGTATTACTCCGTCAAGGGTTCGGGGTTCAATTTTCGGTATTACAAATGCTTTACTCCTGGAGAATTTATGCGATTCAATTTGGTTTGTTATTAGTTGCTTTCTGTGTCACTCTTTGTCAATTCCTCTACAGAATTCAATAATCTTGTCAATTTCAAAATTATGCTGCGATTTAGATTTGCTTCAAAACTAGCTGTTACATTTTAGGAAACATTTCTTTTAGAGCAATGGGTACAGATATTTTTGTATGTAATGGAAGTGGTCACGGCCGCTCATGGATATTAACCAATTTTTTAAAGTGAAGAAGCATACAGTACAAAAAAATTCAAACAATTAGTCCATTTCAAACATTCGATCGACGCCGTCGGTGACAAAAAAGCTGGTTCATATCTTGCGCAGAGAATTGTCATTGCTATTCAATTCGGGAATCAGCGTTTTTGGAACGTTGCCGCATGGATTCCCTTTACATTTCTTAGATCTATTATAATTAGTTTTAAGATTTTCATTCTTATTCCTTTCTTTTATCTGTTTTTGATTTACATTAAGTACGTAGGCATGCGAACCAAATAAATTTAGCTATCTTACTATTACATCTAAGTAATATTTTAATCAACTCGAACTCTAGAAAAGCAAAGCTCTTTTGGTCCATTAAAGTAATGGATTTTCAATATAAACTTTTAGTAAGTTATCTTAAAAGAAAACAAAAATATAAGGAGCAGTGGAGATGTGTAGTTTCAAGAGTCTATGTAAAAAACAGAGAACTAAACGAAAATATATTGTGACTTTTATTACCTACGTAATTTGCAATAGACGAAATGAAGAAAGAAGAAACGTAGAAATGTTTCCAACTACCTACTTTCACACATCTATTATTATTTTGCCATGTTTTCTTTTTGTTTCAAAATTAATTCAACAATAAAATTAACAAAATACTATAGCACATTTTCGTAATTAACTGTTTGTTACTTATATGTCTATAATGTAATCATCAAATGTAAACACTCATAAAAATACCTCTCGATGAAACAGAGATTCTATAAATTTAACCTATATTTTTTAATAATTCGATCAAATAATGTGAATGAATGTAATTTATTAATATTATAATATCTTTTAACTCTTCACAATAGAGATAGAAACAAACGCTCAATGAAACATTTTGATAATACGATTAAAAAACAAATTGATAAACTTCTACCAAATCATTGATTATGATGATATTTTATGTCACTTTTTCGGAAATTGTATGATAAAACAGGGAAAATTTGAACACAATTTGTAAGTTAAGGTAAGATTTCTAGCTTGAAGAAAGCGTCTTGACTAATCCATTAAAGAAAACATCTTATAAAACTTGCAGTTGTGTGTTTATTTTAAATTACTTTCCGGTAACTGGTAAATTAAGAATTATTTCAGTACGTTCAAATCATTTATGATCTAAAGTTGACGCTGGCAACATTAAACGCATGGTAAAAGTTCGCGCATGTTTGTCTGAGTCTCAAGAAAGTTGGCGCCAAACCATACGTCAAAACCTTGTTAACGTAAGGCACATAGCAAGCTACGGCGACCTTTTCTCAGAAATGACCCAGAAGTGCCCCTATTAACATGATTTCCTACAAATTTCTTTTTATTGTCAACGCTCCGTACTTAAATGGAAACATAGTGTTTTTCTTTACATAAAATATTTTTAATAAATATATTGTTTTTGTTTTGCGATGTATCTATTTCAAGTCGCCTTTCAACTAATTTGCACTTAGCCAGCGTAATGGCGTCTAGCTTAAATACTTCTCGTTCTGAGAGGAGACCCTTAGCCAACAGTGGGGCATTAATAGGTGGACATGCAAAAGTACAATCCCATCTCATAGCGTTCCACGAGTGGTTCGATGAAAAAAGGTTCAACAGAAGCTAGTTTCGGTTGTAGCTTCGGATAAGCCCTCATAACTCATAACTATCTCACATGAGATGTCAATTCCCAAGAGCTCCATGCTTCTATTTATGGTAATATGGGTGTACTAGGCCTGTGGCGCTATGGAATTCTTAAATTGTCTTGCTAATATTTACATTATTATTCACCAATTAAAATACATTTAGAGTAATATATATACACTAAAAGAACAATTTAAGAAGGTTCAAGGATCCTCCCACCGTTTTAAAGTCAGTTTAAAAGACAAGTTAAAAGGTTTACGAGTATTTTGAACAAAGAATAAGTTGACAACACAAATGACGAAGAAAAAGTATAGCTTCATTTACTCGTTTTTTTACCGCGCCTTTGTAATGACTTCAAATGAGAAATATTCTCAAATAGGATCAGTAAGGTTTGTCGGTTTGATATTTTTATTCTGAGGTAGAGAAAATCCGGTAAGGTTGTTATGGAAAAATAGGAAAATATATTTTCAAATAAACGTGAGATGTTCAGATATTTGCGAATTGATACGACTAAGGGTTATACTCGCGGAACGAACGTCGTAAACGAATATTTTACGAATCAATTATTTATTCAATATAGCTTTCAAGCGTGTATAGCTGTAGTTTTAAACGATCGCCCAAGTGAACTCTCGCGGTTATGAGTTGGATGGGAACCCGCTGGCAGCAAAACTTCATAAGAACTTTCGTTTTCATTCTTCGTACACAAACACATAAACAGTGGGTTCCGAGTATTATCGATAAATCATTCCGGAACTTTAATGGGCGTTTTGAAAATATTCGACAAACGGCTTGACTATCACTTTTTTCTTGATAGATAAATGTTTCAAATGTACCGCGGGAGAAATATTGCGTAGTGTAGGATTTTCACCCACTAAAACCCCTCGGTAGCCTTTTTTTGTATTTGTAGAGAATACCAGAATCACGAAACGACCGCGCAACCGTTGTTATCTAACATCACACCTCAGTAGAGCAATTTCCAGGGGACAACGTCGGTTATTCGGACCATTCTGTGTCTAGATCAGTATGGGATCACTCACATCAATGTCCTTCCTGGGATTGCTTCGTCGAAACGTCTCAAACTCTCATTTAGCACTTCCAATCCCGGTGTACTCTTGTCTGTTACACGGGCAGGAGATACCGTTGCGTTATTCTAGTTCCGTTCTACAGGGACAGCCGATCAACACGTACTTCCACGAAATCGTACGGGAGCAGAGTATGCTCCAGGTCTTCTGTCCGCGTTGGGCAGAGAACCGTATCCACTGAGACCTTTAAAGAGTTGCAAGCACTGCATTCAATTTTATGGCTTCAATGGCATTTGTATGTCTAAATAACAGCAATATGGTTATGCAATTCCAATGAAATATTAATTCCTCGGAAACTTTCAATGCAATTAAACGTTCAGTAATCAATATTAATCATTGCTCAAAGCGAATATAACGTGTAAACATGAATCTTGAATTGAAATTTATTGTACAACAGGCGTGTTACGCTTGCGAGACGTCGGGACGGAGAGGCAATCCGTTTTTCAGTACTCAGTGATTGTTTTAATTTGATTGATTCGTGAAATATCGATTGTATTGATAAAATAGATCAAATATTGACGGATCGGTGTTTGTGTTGTTTGAATAATGGCTATAGGAGCAAATAGATGTGATATAATTAATAGTTATAAATAAATATAAGTTGTCGGTTTGCATCGTCTGATGTAAAATATATGTTGTCGTGTTCTGGAATAGGACAGGCACAAGTGACGTAACGGCAAACCGCATGAAACTCTGCGATGCGATCATGCGTTTTCTCTGCTTCAATGTTTTTATTCATTTCCTTGTATTTATATTCTGTAAGTAATTATTTTATTTTTTACATAATAAAAGTAATATCATATATATATATATATATATATATGATATTACTTTTATTATGTAAAAAATAAAATAATTACTTACAGAATATAAATACAAGGAAATGAATAAAAACATTGAAGCAGAGAAAACGCATGATCGCATCGCAGAGTTTCATGCGGTTTGCCGTTACGTCACTTGTGCCTGTCCTATTCCAGAACACGACAACATATATTTTACATCAGACGATGCAAACCGACAACTTATATTTATTTATAACTATTAATTATATCACATCTATTTGCTCCTATAGCCATTATTCAAACAACACAAACACCGATCCGTCAATATTTGATCTATTTTATCAATACAATCGATATTTCACGAATCAATCAAATTAAAACAATCACTGAGTACTGAAAAACGGATTGCCTCTCCGTCCCGACGTCTCGCAAGCGTAACACGCCTGTTGTACAATAAATTTCAATTCAAGATTCATGTTTACACGTTATATTCGCTTTGAGCAATGATTAATATTGATTACTGAACGTTTAATTGCATTGAAAGTTTCCGAGGAATTAATATTTCATTGGAATTGCATAACCATATTGCTGTTATTTAGACATACAAATGCCATTGAAGCCATAAAATTGAATGCAGTGCTTGCAACTCTTTAAAGGTCTCAGTGGATACGGTTCTCTGCCCAACGCGGACAGAAGACCTGGAGCATACTCTGCTCCCGTACGATTTCGTGGAAGTACGTGTTGATCGGCTGTCCCTGTAGAACGGAACTAGAATAACGCAACGGTATCTCCTGCCCGTGTAACAGACAAGAGTACACCGGGATTGGAAGTGCTAAATGAGAGTTTGAGACGTTTCGACGAAGCAATCCCAGGAAGGACATTGATGTGAGTGATCCCATACTGATCTAGACACAGAATGGTCCGAATAACCGACGTTGTCCCCTGGAAATTGCTCTACTGAGGTGTGATGTTAGATAACAACGGTTGCGCGGTCGTTTCGTGATTCTGGTATTCTCTACAAATACAAAAAAAGGCTACCGAGGGGTTTTAGTGGGTGAAAATCCTACACTACGCAATATTTCTCCCGCGGTACATTTGAAACATTTATCTATCAAGAAAAAAGTGATAGTCAAGCCGTTTGTCGAATATTTTCAAAACGCCCATTAAAGTTCCGGAATGATTTATCGATAATACTCGGAACCCACTGTTTATGTGTTTGTGTACGAAGAATGAAAACGAAAGTTCTTATGAAGTTTTGCTGCCAGCGGGTTCCCATCCAACTCATAACCGCGAGAGTTCACTTGGGCGATCGTTTAAAACTACAGCTATACACGCTTGAAAGCTATATTGAATAAATAATTGATTCGTAAAATATTCGTTTACGACGTTCGTTCCGCGAGTATAACCCTTAGTCGTATCAATTCGCAAATATCTGAACATCTCACGTTTATTTGAAAATATATTTTCCTATTTTTCCATAACAACCTTACCGGATTTTCTCTACCTCAGAATAAAAATATCAAACCGACAAACCTTACTGATCCTATTTGAGAATATTTCTCATTTGAAGTCATTACAAAGGCGCGGTAAAAAAACGAGTAAATGAAGCTATACTTTTTCTTCGTCATTTGTGTTGTCAACTTATTCTTTGTTCAAAATACTCGTAAACCTTTTAACTTGTCTTTTAAACTGACTTTAAAACGGTGGGAGGATCCTTGAACCTTCTTAAATTGTTCTTTTAGTGTATATATATTACTCTAAATGTATTTTAATTGGTGAATAATAATGTAAATATTAGCAAGACAATTTAAGAATTCCATAGCGCCACAGGCCTAGTACACCCATATTACCATAAATAGAAGCATGGAGCTCTTGGGAATTGACATCTCATGTGAGATAGTTATGAGTTATGAGGGCTTATCCGAAGCTACAACCGAAACTAGCTTCTGTTGAACCTTTTTTCATCGAACCACTCGTGGAACGCTATGAGATGGGATTGTACTTTTGCATGTCCACCTATTAATGCCCCACTGTTGGCTAAGGGTCTCCTCTCAGAACGAGAAGTATTTAAGCTAGACGCCATTACGCTGGCTAAGTGCAAATTAGTTGAAAGGCGACTTGAAATAGATACATCGCAAAACAAAAACAATATATTTATTAAAAATATTTTATGTAAAGAAAAACACTATGTTTCCATTTAAGTACGGAGCGTTGACAATAAAAAGAAATTTGTAGGAAATCATGTTAATAGGGGCACTTCTGGGTCATTTCTGAGAAAAGGTCGCCGTAGCTTGCTATGTGCCTTACGTTAACAAGGTTTTGACGTATGGTTTGGCGCCAACTTTCTTGAGACTCAGACAAACATGCGCGAACTTTTACCATGCGTTTAATGTTGCCAGCGTCAACTTTAGATCATAAATGATTTGAACGTACTGAAATAATTCTTAATTTACCAGTTACCGGAAAGTAATTTAAAATAAACACACAACTGCAAGTTTTATAAGATGTTTTCTTTAATGGATTAGTCAAGACGCTTTCTTCAAGCTAGAAATCTTACCTTAACTTACAAATTGTGTTCAAATTTTCCCTGTTTTATCATACAATTTCCGAAAAAGTGACATAAAATATCATCATAATCAATGATTTGGTAGAAGTTTATCAATTTGTTTTTTAATCGTATTATCAAAATGTTTCATTGAGCGTTTGTTTCTATCTCTATTGTGAAGAGTTAAAAGATATTATAATATTAATAAATTACATTCATTCACATTATTTGATCGAATTATTAAAAAATATAGGTTAAATTTATAGAATCTCTGTTTCATCGAGAGGTATTTTTATGAGTGTTTACATTTGATGATTACATTATAGACATATAAGTAACAAACAGTTAATTACGAAAATGTGCTATAGTATTTTGTTAATTTTATTGTTGAATTAATTTTGAAACAAAAAGAAAACATGGCAAAATAATAATAGATGTGTGAAAGTAGGTAGTTGGAAACATTTCTACGTTTCTTCTTTCTTCATTTCGTCTATTGCAAATTACGTAGGTAATAAAAGTCACAATATATTTTCGTTTAGTTCTCTGTTTTTTACATAGACTCTTGAAACTACACATCTCCACTGCTCCTTATATTTTTGTTTTCTTTTAAGATAACTTACTAAAAGTTTATATTGAAAATCCATTACTTTAATGGACCAAAAGAGCTTTGCTTTTCTAGAGTTCGAGTTGATTAAAATATTACTTAGATGTAATAGTAAGATAGCTAAATTTATTTGGTTCGCATGCCTACGTACTTAATGTAAATCAAAAACAGATAAAAGAAAGGAATAAGAATGAAAATCTTAAAACTAATTATAATAGATCTAAGAAATGTAAAGGGAATCCATGCGGCAACGTTCCAAAAACGCTGATTCCCGAATTGAATAGCAATGACAATTCTCTGCGCAAGATATGAACCAGCTTTTTTGTCACCGACGGCGTCGATCGAATGTTTGAAATGGACTAATTGTTTGAATTTTTTTGTACTGTATGCTTCTTCACTTTAAAAAATTGGTTAATATCCATGAGCGGCCGTGACCACTTCCATTACATACAAAAATATCTGTACCCATTGCTCTAAAAGAAATGTTTCCTAAAATGTAACAGCTAGTTTTGAAGCAAATCTAAATCGCAGCATAATTTTGAAATTGACAAGATTATTGAATTCTGTAGAGGAATTGACAAAGAGTGACACAGAAAGCAACTAATAACAAACCAAATTGAATCGCATAAATTCTCCAGGAGTAAAGCATTTGTAATACCGAAAATTGAACCCCGAACCCTTGACGGAGTAATACTGTTAATATCAGCCAGTACTAAGTAATATGACTGTCACTCTGTCGTTAATCTTTAAGTCTTGACCATTAGAACAGATCTCTAGATCCACAGTAAAGACGTTTGTAAGTGCCAATCTTGTCCCCGGTGAAGCGATCAATGCCCACCCCTGGTGATTACTTCGTTTAATTAAAAGGGAGTGGTTTCAAACAAAGGCAAGAAAGGTACGCCATTTTACCTGAACAACCATCTCTCTTAGCGGCAAAAGCGCTGAATAAAGAAATATTAATAATAGATATCGCTTTGCCTCTTGTTACGTCTATTGAACATTGATAAAAGTTAATAAATCTTAAACTTCGTACCCACTTATTAAAATTTATTGCAATTATTAAGGATTGACTTGTATTGATATCGCGCAGTAGTTAAAGTTAGGTTTAGTGGGTTACAGAGAATTTCTAGAGAAAATTGTTTTATTAAATCGATAAACGTTTCTTTTTATATATAAATATGCAGAAAGGAAAAAGAAAATCTTTCAGTCCCTCATGTGACCGCACTTGAACGAGACATTCACACACATTTTACACGACTATCAATTTATATTTTTCGATGAATTTGATAGAATATTTATTTAAGAAGTGATATCGTAGTGGATTCTGGGGTTTGAAATCTTGTCACGTACATGTGGTTTATTATAGGTTTTGCATAACGAACATTAATTATCACTTTGTTTAACGGAAAAAGAAAACATCATTAAGGAACTTGAAACGCCTTGAGAGTTCTTCATAAAGTTATTAGAGTTATGCAAAGTATACTAATCCTCACTCGGCCAGCATGACCCATATGACCTAACCCTTATAATTCTTAGACGAGACCCGTGCCCAACAATGGAACAATAATGAAATGACTAAAACTTCAAGAACTTCACAAAATAACAATTTTATACCAATCTACAATGAAAATGAGACTTAGATTTATGTTTTCTACGTTTAAACCCATTATTGTGATTACATAACTCCTTTTCGATACTTCGAATTATCGCGCCAATACTTCCTTTGTTTTTCATTATGGTTTTAGATAGCTTATAGGTAAACAGTTTATAGCTACAACATCCATTAGTATAAATTAATTATTGTATTCCACATACGCGCTTTCTCACTTGGCATCGGACTTATATGACAGTAAACTAGGATTACTCATAAAATCTGAGAAGTAGGCCAACGGAGAGCATACAAACATTATTAGCTAACATAACGACAAAATTATGCGATGACCTTATGTATTAAATAGGTAAAATGGAACGCTGCGGAAATATACCTTAGATATGTTTTGTCGGTCTCGTAGGATAATAGGTATGAATACGTTTACCCGGCATTTCTCTGTTTATTTTGTTGGTATGGATTGACGCCTGCCGCGTATGTAGATGAACGCCTGTGGAAATAGGCTCATACGTACTGACACGGTTAGGAATTTGACATGCCGATACTCGATTGACCTATAATATATCCAACACGTCTTTTATTTGCAATATTCTGCCGACAATAGCGTCTGAATGCACTAACTTTAACGTTATTGCTTGTCCCCAGGTTTAACCTGAAAACATTTTCTTATGCCTGCAAAGAATTCTAATATAGACAGTATTACCGAATCAACAATAGAATTTACAGAAAAAAATGTTCACCAATTTTAGATATGTTATCAAAAAGAATTTCTGAGTATGTTAAATGCAATTATGTACATCATAATTATGCCAGTACGTATATTTTGTTGTTGGGTCTGCAAATAAACTAAATTAAATCATCAATACATTCGAACTCTTATCGTTTTATTTTTCAATCAATCAAATATGCGAAACATACATGCGAAAATAGATAGTAAGAAATTGAATTTATAAATAAAATGAAATTCTCTGTTAAATGCATTTCGTTTTCACAGATAAGTATGAATCAGTTCGCTCAGAATAACATCGGAGTATATACATATTTTCAAACAGTTTCCAAATCACACAAACATTGGCTACTGTGCAGGACGACGGCACTGATACGCAGAATTGAAGATACTGTAACGCATATGATTAAAATGATTAAAACAGATTGTATAGTATAGTAGGCAATTGTTGATTA
>DWON01008844.1:0-11822 GCA_018251015.1 Phocides pigmalion okeechobee | reverse complement strand
ACATAATTTTTATTATTAACGGCCACCTTTAGAATATTTATATATATATATATATGTGTATATATATATATATATATTATGCAGTATTACTATGATTATATTCTGAATTCATTAAATTTTATGATTTTGAGATAAACTATATTACTTCCAGTATAATCTATTAATCACTTCTTATTTCAAGAAATTTATGACTAATGGGTTGATAATGAATTTGAAGTATTAAGTCAGTTTGTTGTATTTATAATATAAATACACATTTGTAATATATATTTGAAAATATTTTCAAAAATATATCTCGCCACCATGAGTATTGTTGAATTTATTTAAAAAAAGTAAAATATATTCTGAAACAAAATTAAATTTACTCTAAATGTCTCAGTCTTATTATCATCCTGTTATGACATTAGGATATTTACAATTTACAAACGCAAATATACAAATTTGGAAAATTTTTCTTTAGTATGTGAATTAATTTGAATCATTCATCATGCATTGTAAAGAAGCTTATGTAAGAAGACCTTATTCTTCCCTAAGATTACTTAAATATAATATTCGCGTATTGAGCAAGTAAATATTTAAGAATATTAAATAAACAAATGAAAATAATGACTGTTATGCAACTTTATTGAGGAAGTATGGTGATGATTATGCAATTAATGTTAAGGTTTTAGTAAACATATTTAATATTCAGAGCCATACACATTGGTGCGTAGTAATTTTGAACAATCACTCAATGACAGTACTCAATGATGTATGGACGTGCATGCATTGTATCATTAAAATAAAATTGAAGTGTGGATCAACGCTTTGTCATTATAGTGACTGTATTGTGTTGGAGAAAGGAATATGTCAAGTGCTTGTATGAATCTATTGATATTTATAGCTTTCATTCGTTCGCATTATAATTTGTCCAAATAATACACACATTGAGATGTGTTTCATGTAAATATATATTTCTTTAACTTACAAGTTACTTCACTTCCAAACCCAACTCACTTGAAGCTACATAGATGCATAGGTACTCTTAAGGACTAAGATGGTTGCTTTTTTTATGTGAGAAGAGTAGCAAACAAGCATGCAAATCACCTGATGTTAAGTAGTAGCAGCCCATAGATATCTATATCTACAAACATGATTTAAACTCTATTTGAGCTTGTTTAGATATGTTGCTACTTCTGAGGACTAACATTGCTACCTCCCTTCAAAGTGTACCGGCAACTGCACCTCTTCAATCGAAACACAAGTATTGCTTAACGGCGGATTATGAAGGTGTCGGTGGTACTTCACACTTGTGAGTGAACTGGCAACCATACCAAAATGTAACAATTGCCTACTCTCCAAATATGGGTGTTGCATTGGTTTCTCCTTGGTCAAACCGAATGGATTCTACTGTACTATTTGCAAAGTTGCATGGCAGCTATGGATGTCTACATCTAGGTCATAAGATGGAATATAGTAACGGATATAGATTAGAGATACACTTACATATTGCCCTGGTGATCCTAGGGATTAAGCCTAATTGTCTAAAAAAATAAATACCTATCAGAACCAAGAACCGAACATCAATGAACACAATTTTTTTTTTAATTTTTTGGAGCCTTTTACTTGTTTATCAAAAGTTTAAATGGTGTCCCTGAATTATAAATTCCAATAATATTACAAAATATTTCATCATACTATGTCAGTGTTGTTGAAACACATTAGTGTCGATGATAGCAAATACATTAAAACAAATTCATTTGCTTTACTTGTTTGGTTTGAAGCTGGAGATAAGCCTCTGTTCAAAATACTTGAATGACATGTACATATAAATATTTATAATGTTGAAATAATAATTGAAGATAGCTTAATATGTGCATATTTCACATATTAATAACACATTTATATTATTTTAAATTATTTTGCAGAAATGAATCCAAATTGTTAGTTATTTATTTTATATGAAATCAGATACAGATGTTCACGAGCCATCAAACCACTTACAATGAATTGAACTGCATCCTTGGTTGCTTCTTCAAATTGATTTGAAAAACTCTATCTGAGTAATACATCACCACTGTCCATGGGTCCACTTTTGACACAAAAGCAAATACTTTTGCTGTAATTGAAGTTACCTATGTCATGCATTGTAGATATACATATAGAGATCTCCTCATTCTTGTGTGAAAATTCCTATATATGAACTTTATATTGCAGGTTTTTGTTGTTTTTATCACCATCTATTATGCATTGTTTCTATATTCGTTGCTCTTCTATAAATAATCATAGGTGTCGATTAACGTTAATTATTTTTTAAGTACCTACTTTACTTACAATGCTCCGTTGATAGTCAGTGAAATTACCAGACTTTATCACAATCACAAAAAAGAATTCATAACATCCTGTTAAATGCAACATAGTTAATTTCTCGATTGTTTATCTGTACAGAAAATTGTTATCTACCAACAACTTGTGGGCGTACATATTTATCATACGCCCGCCGAAAGCTAGAGTCCCTACAATCAGACAACACGCGATGTCTATTAATTGAGGTCTGTAACGCTTCTTGACATAACTCAAAAAATACTAATATGTACAAACACCTGCTACACTTGTAGTTAATTATTTTAAATAGCGCTCTTTTACGTTAGGCAATTATTTTCAAAATATTGCAATGACCGGTTTGCAGTATTCTGAATTGATCATGGGCTGGAATGCGTTGGACTGGAAACAGCGTATACGCTATTCCAGTAAGTTCTATGTGTGCTTATCATAAAAAAGAGTAAACACTAGCCGAAGAAGTTAAATAATAACAGCATGTGACTACGGGGACTTGATTGAGATGTTTCCAGTGATGATAGTAATGTAGCGGACCAAATATCGCGCCTAGGAAATGCAGCACATTTCGTGTTCGCCGATCGTAAAGTACAACACTTTGTTTTGGTCGTTCATCAAGTAGTTACTTAACAGGCGCTGTCTGAATTATATAATTTTAATTGGCATACGGATTGCGAGCACATGGCTCTACATTAAGATCTAGGTTATATTCTCTCCGAACAAATGTTTTCTTGAAACGCAACCGTCCACGGAAGTGTTCATTAGTGCGTTAATTGTAGCAAGAAAAGGTAGCTCGGGATACATTAATACATTGTATAAAATGTTTTTTTTGTTTACAACTTAAAAACGTCTTATTAAAAACATACCTAAGTGTCGGTGAATATTGTTTTAATGCTTATTTAAATTTCATTTAATATAAAAATAAGTATGAATAATATTCGTTACTAGTATCAGCATACCGCAGATGGATTTTTATATTAGGACAGTACTAATTTCCTCGTCTTTTTCTATTCACTATAGTTAAATTTCCATAAAGGTTTCTTAATTATATAGCTTTTGTTAACATCACATGTCGTGGTACACATTTATAATATTTGTTATTAAAACGGGTAATTAAACTTAAATACTTCACGAGAAAGGTTACGATATAACCTAAGTAATGAAGAAAAATTGAAATTGGTAAACTGAAACCTGAAATTTTATTTTATCTCTTTGAAGTCTTTTTCATAAATGAAGGTCTGTTAATAAGGACATTTAGAAAGCTTGAAAATTTACTCGATGAAACAATTTTTGTCCACATACATTACTCTTGTTGGACACCATAAACAGGCTTAAAATTTCCGACCTAAGGACTGCTTAATTTACTTTTATCTCCAACAATCTGGATTATAAAATCAAGGTTGATTTTAGATTTACCTCTTATTATGGAGAGACTTGTGCCTCACATCGAAACGAATATAACGTTGAATAATATAACGTTCTAAACATTTACATCAGATGTATGGAGAAGACATTGTATTGCCTAAATAGGACATGTAGAAAATTTCCTTGCTCAATTAAATGCATCCTCAGGCGAGCATTCCGTGCGAGAGAGCGCACGCGCGCCTTAGAAACAGAAACCTAGCGCCGGGGAAAGTGACACTACACGCGACAGCGTGCGTCCGGGGACTGAGTGACAACAACGATTAGCATGTCCATCGGGCATACCCGCTTATAATTCATAATTTATTACACAGTTACTTGCAAATAGATTCCAATTAAAATGTAATTTGCAAGTGAGAGAAAAGGAAAGTGTTAGGAGCTTAGTTAATTTTGGACTTTACAGGATATTTTATTTCAAAATTACTTACAATTTTATAATTGCATAACTATACCCTACATGTAACAGCTTAGAAATGTGATAAACATCAAAACAAAATCATAAAAATCAAATAGCTAACAGATTTTCTGCTAGCTGCAACTATCGAGATCATAAAGCTAATAATTTTAAGATTCAGACAAATCTGAATATGTCAAAAGCGAAGAAAATAACGTAACAAAAACTTCAATGCATATTATTAAAGGGATTGTAAATAATCATTGCTACTATTAAACGTCTCATTGACGGGTGGCACTGTTAGAACTAGCGTGAACTATATTCTTTCACCTGCTGCGGTACGTACGCAGTAAATAGTCATAAAACTGACAAAAGAAAATTGGATCTGCCATTGCTATGAAATTACGTTTCGAATAATAATTTTATTCACTATAAACAATGCGTCGACAAAAACACAAACCTATTGATCATTTGTAGAAAATGGCACAAATAAACATGGAGCAAGAACTCGTCCACCCACCACTCGTCCATTAGCGTGTCTATATTAAGTGGAATTCAACTTTATGATATTGAATAAGAGTTTAAAATACATATAGACGTCTATAGAAGCCTTGACACTGGTCTTAGATCGTTGGATGAGTGACCTCACGTCAGTCTCGTGACCAATTTATATTATTGCTTTGTGTTGACGCATAAATTCAATAATACTGCGGTAATGAACGTAAAAAGAAAAACGTCGACGGCCATACGGTTTTTCGTACAAACTTTTTGTACAAAATTTTGTTCTACTTGTGATAGATTTGACAAAAAATGAAATTTAAAATTTGTTTACCAGTACCACGTTTAATCGACGCTGCCGGTGTCAAGAGGGTTGGTTCATATCTCGCGCAAAGAATTGCGATTGCTATTCTACGTGGGAATGCAGCTAGTGTTCTTGGAACCATGCCGCATGGGCACGCACTCTCTTTAGATTGTTTGGGTTAGGCTAGGATTATAATTAGTTTTAAGATTTTCATTACTTATTATTAACTTGTTACGTATTACTACCTTATTATTACTACGTATTATTACCTTATTATTAACTTTCTATGCATCAAAATCTTCCTCAGGAATCACTCTACCTGTTGTTGAAAACCGGGAAAAAAATTTGTCCAGTACTTTTTAAGTTTATCATTATCAGATAGACAGATGCGACGAGGTACTTAGCTTTATAATATTTATAGATTTATTACATTCTTTGTCCTAATTGGCAGAAATCAAGAACTGAAAGTATATTGTCAATCATTTGAATAGCTAATAAATCTCTAATGGCGTCTTTAAATTCCCAACGTTTACAATCATTGCCATCTACAGTTATAATAGTAAATTCACCGCCGACAGTAGTTACTTAAACGTCGCTGTCAGAATTAACGGTTAATGGCAACTCATAACTCTGCTTTATATTATTTACGACCACTCTTACGACATACTTAACACTTTCCGTGCGACATACAGCACTGCTGTGTAATGCGCGGTCCAACGCGCTTGTGTCTTGTACACACTTGTGTTGTACGTACAAATCTGTGTGGATTACGGGCGAACACAAGTGATGTGTTTACATCGGCGCAAGACTGGGGGCGGACATTACGTCTGAGTATTCGTAGATGATACAAAGATGCTAAAAATACAATATTTCAGTGAATAGTCGGCGCATTTTCAGTGTAGACAACAATGCTCCAATTTAGTCCCGCCTCACGTAGCACCGACCCGATCTAATATATGAACGCCGCAGTCGAAGTGTTAAGATAGTCATTGGGTTTACAAATGCGCGTCGTTACATTTTCATAATACCGGTAGCCAATCGACATTTAAATGGGAATATTTTTACGTCATTTACATAAACTTTGGTAGAATATATAGTTCGTCCGGGGAGGTACCAATGCCGTCCTCATAATCCGCTGTAAAACATTGCTTGTATTTCGGTAGGAGAGGTGCGGTGGCCGGCAACACTGAAGTGAGGCGACCATCTTAGTACTCAGGAGTAGCAACGTATTTACGTTCGAGCTCAGATGGGATTTCGGTCGTGTTTGTGGTTGTACGTAGATGTCTACGGGCTGCGACTACTCAACATCAGGGGATTTGCATGCTCGTTTGCACATAAATAAAAAAAAACAGTCGACATTTCAATAGGAATATTTTTACGTTATTTGCATAAAGTCAATTGGTGGCGAACGGTCGTGAGAATGCAATTTGTGGCATAATAGACCATCATTCGCATGTGCATCCAGTTAAGGTCAAACCTCAAAGGCGTATGTCGTTAAACACGTTAATTTTAACGAAACATCGTATAAGCTAACGTGAAGTATCTAACATATTCTAAAGTCATTAGAGATCGCCCGGGGCGGCACCACCGTCATATCCCGCCGTAAAGCAACATGTTCTTCATGTATTGTGTTTCAGTTCGGGAGGTGTGGTTGCCGGATACACATTGGAGGCGACCATCTTAGTCCACAAGAGTAGGAACGTATCCGTGTCCATCCTTAAATAGAACTCTGTTCTATTTGAGATTGGGCGTGGTTGTCCATGGGCTGCAGTGACCACTTAACATCAGGTGGCCTGCATGCCCATTTCTTACTCTTTAATTATAAAAAAAAAACTTCTCACAGACAAAGGATCAGACTAATTACGAATAGACTTCACATACCTCAGAGAACTTTAAGGCGGATTATGAGGATGGCAGTGGTTCCTCCTCAATCGCACTGTTATTCTAGCACCTTGCAAGTATAATATATTTATGTTATGACAAGTACACGTTAAAAACAAGAACAAATTAATGACATCAAATTTGTATACAGGGAGAAACGTCACTCGACCCATTAGATACCATGGCCTCCCTTATATTACGTCGTAGGAAAAATCTTGATACTTAAAAAGATGGAGATTACAGTTATAGTTACAAGCGAAATGGCCATGTTAATCCTTAGAACAATGTATTTACTTCCGAGGTCAGATAAGTCTCCAATTCTGTTAAAGGTTGGATGTTAACGACCGCTTAACATCGCATGACTTGTAGTCTCCTTTGTTACCCATCTGATACAAAATCAACATGCAGTGTTTGTTTTTCAAAATGAGATCAGCGAGACGGGCTCAAAGCAACTTCATTAAAAGTATATCAAAAAAGCCTACGATGTTTTTTGAATTTGCGAATTACGTATTCAAGAATATTTTTTTAAATTAAACATCCATAAATCCTCAGTACTTGACCTGAGCTTAGATATAATTAAGCGATACAAATACACAGCGTCAGTGTTGTTATCGGGAAATAATATTTGCTTAGGATAAACCAATTAACGCTTTCGAGGTCTGCCACATTAATGTAGCCATGTTTATTTTATGCGATTGCTTACCAGTGGGCGAAGAAATATTTTATTAGGTATTTTATTATACAAGAGGAGCAAACATCCCATGTTAAGTGGTCATTAGCTAACAGACTACCTATGTTAAGAAGTCGGTTCAACCTTGATCTAATCTTTATTAGTTCAAATAATCCTAGACGAAGATAGAAAAACATAAAAGTACCAAACAAACAATCAATTAAATAGAAAAACAATATAAATCATAGTAGGGATGATGGAACAAGGTAGAGATAAAATTAGATAGAACTTCTACCTTGCCATCATCCTAGGTGATTGTAAAGAAAGTATACAAAAAGGAAAGACAGAATAGAAAAACAACAAAAGAAGAAAATAATGGAAAATAATTTAAAATTACGATTTTAATAAATTATTAACAAATGAAATGGCATGAAATAAATGACTTTAAAGTAGGTGAAAAATTAATAAATAAACATAGTAAATTAATCTAATAATAAGAAAGTAGTGACACGACGTTTATTTTAGTAAAATCTATCTTCATCATAGTCTATCAAGTCTATCATATCATACATATCTGGAATTGTAAATTACTATTTATCTATGATGTGGTAAAATAATTTGAAATTAAAAGGAATAACGCGAGAACTGTAGATAGAATGCTGTGGAATTATAACCAAAAATAATAAATACGACGAGGCAATGGTAATTTTATAATATAAAATTATAGTATCTGAGCTTGATTAAGGAAATTAGGCTCAGTGCAAACAAATTATTAATTAAATGGATGGAAATGGTTTAGCTTGTATATTTCCGGTGTACTAACATTGCAGTACATAGTACTGTTAAGTTTGAATTAATTTAAATGTAATTAAACAAACGCATACAACTTTCTCTACTGTTGAAAGGGTATTTGTTCAGTGCAAACCAATCAACTTTATTACTGGCGGTCTGCAACGTTATTGAGGCTACGTTTGCTTTGCGGAATTGCTTATCGGTAGCCGTTGGTTGTTGTCATTGTGTTTACCGCTACTTTGTGTTATAAAGTTGGCAGAGAGTTTAGTGTTTTTACAATGATACTGACGCATTCAACTTACACCTATTTATGATTTTAAGTTAATATTATGATGTTATTTATACGTTTTACTACGTACCGAGTACTCACGATTATAGATTTTTGAATTTAGATTGCCGATATTTCGAATCAGTTGCATACATAAACAATGTAAAAAGTTTGAACTCCTTAGAAAGATTAGCCGTGAACATAAACCATGTAACTGGTTCTAAATATCGGAAATCAAAAATGAAAATTCGTTAATCGTGAGTACGCGGTACAATATAAAATTACACCAATTTTTTGAGAATCAACTACTTTTCATTATCGGTTTAATACCAAGGGTTTCTCTGCAACTTAACTGCGATTCTCGGGCTCATGACGTAGGTTCTTGTTCTGAAGGATATTTTTCGTTATGAGCCGACGAATCGTAAATCTACGTACAATCCCGAAGAGACACGATATACCTATCAAGCAGTAATTGTCCAATGGTAAGACTGATGATCTTTCACACGGCGATTCAAATTCTTGGCCAATCAGACATCTCGTTCATTTCTGATCTCCGATTTTAAGTATAGGAAAATAATTTTCACTTGTTTGAATGATTGACATCGTGAGGAGACTTGAATATTTTAACTGGTGTACCAAATCTGCCAATCTGTACCTGTATGGTGAACTTTTACCAAGCCATTCTCATTTTGAGATAAGATAATGTACAATTCATTATGTTGGTATGCATATAGCAATTCGGTTACGCTATGTTTGATGTGATAAATACATATATACTGTGTACTTATTATTTTAAAATTATAATCAGGTTTCGTTCTTTAAAAATTTTGTTGAATTATTTGAAAATATTAAGATAAATAACAACATAGCTGATTAATGAGTACGGACCATTTTCCATTTAACTTCAAAGCCCGTAGAAACATCAACAAGGTATTAATCTCTCTCAAACAAATATTAACTATTGATGTCTATTGAAAACTTTGCAATTGTCGTTCGATTGCCTTTTCAGAGTAAGTTTCTGCTTGCCGACCTCTCAGTTTCGCTACATAGAAATCGGCTTGAACAAACTTTATCTTAGTCTGATCGATCGACGGGGTGTAGGTATATTCTCGCAGCTGCATAATGAGCTTCAAACCTCAATAGCTTTACGTAATCGTTCTTCGTCGAATGAAGGAGAAAATTGTTCTCACTTTTTCACATCAGTCTTCAAAACTAATATAATGATAGAGAGATCAGTAGAAATATACATTTGGATAAAATTGAGTTGACGGAACTTTTTAATTAATGTCTGTAAAACTTTGAGTGCTTCTTGGGAATCGCTGTCACGACCATCAGAACGCTCTTAGGCATCGAATTAAAAGTTCTTAAGTTAAGGTTTGTTGAGGAAATAAATTTTACGGGCAAAAGTTTTTTTGGAAGGTATTTTACATATTTTTATAAGTGAAAATTATATATTTATGTTTTTACATTATCTTATTTTTAAATAGATGATTACGGTTTCTCGTGTATACTATTTGTAATATAAATTCCAGTTGGGTTCGAACATATATCTCGGCTAGTAGGGTCTACCCTTATTAAAGGGGTTCGGTGAATAATGTGCATGGGGTAACAGCGGGAGGTGCTATTCTAATAAATCTTGTATTCTCTAGGTCAGTGAGAGAAGTCCACAAAGTACTTCGGGCGGGAGCTCACCTAACTCCGAGCGTGGACAGTCCCCGAAACCTGAAGCTTCGAAGTAAGGAGATCTCCAACATGTTGAAATACGGAGATAAAGTAATCAAATAGGCCAAATCCAACAGGAAAACATCCCAAGATGCGTAAATAGCATGTTGAAATCCAGGCAAATCATTGAAATTTAATTTTAATATATAGTTGTAATATTTATTTTATAAATGTCATATTACTGTTTATATCTAATTTAAATGATGTTATAGGTTTCATGTTTTATTTCAGGTGACTATAGCGCTTAAATAATTTAAATTTATGTAACGTAATAGTTAGCGATTTTTATCTATCAACTGCTCTCATTACCGCCGCGCGGACTTTTCCTTTCTGTAGATATATATGTACATCGATACTATATGTATTATAATTATCCATTATAACATTGACATTAATTCTAACAAAAGGACGCGTCAAATAGAGAGAGTTTAAAGAATCTCCAGTTACTAAAACATATTATTAATTTACTGTTATTAGAAGCCTATTTGATTATTTTGTCTAGTATGCTGAAATGCTCTCTAAATAACTATGTAGTGAAAATATTTTCCTAATTGAATGATATTTAATGTTAAACATAATATTTTGATGTAATAATACATGTTAATCATATTATAAAAAAATCTATCATATTTTAAAAATCATATTTAGAACGCGTGTTGCTTCTTTCAAGAAAACTTCAAAATCTTTCAAAGTAGACGTTCCTGTTATGTAGAAATTGCTTGACTTATAGCGAATACTTCTACTGGAAAGCGATTGAAGTCCCGGCAGGTGATAACGATACCTTTATAATATGAAAAGCTTCTTTGTGTGCGAACGAGGTACCTTAGAGCCGGCTCACATTGGACCGACATTTTATCGTGAAATATTCCTCGGTTATATAAAGACGTGTTTGCATCGTGAGGAAGTGAGATCCAATAAAGCTGCTTCACTTTAGAATGGACCAATATATTCTGTCGCCATGAGAAATTTGTCGGTTATATAAAGACATGTTTCTCAGTACCGTATACCTTAGTCGGATAGAACCTAAGAACAACCGACTAATGTGGGATAAACAAGATGGAACATTTACGTCTCCACCGGTGAGGTATCATCACCAAACTCATTTCTAGAGAAGTAATTTTTGTGTTTTGAAAAAAGGTGATTCAGTTAAAGTATGCGGCCGGGTCACTTACAAATGAGCAGACGTCAAGTGGAGCTCTCGTTTTATATAAAGTTGGTTATTAATATCTATGGGTGGTAGTGACCACTCATCATCAGGAACAACACATGCTTGTTACTTCTTATTTATATAAAGAAACTATAGATCATGGATACTTTTACTGGATGTCCTACCATTATTTAACTACCGAAGGATATTGTCGTGTCCATACCGTGTATTTCCGTGTCTAGTAGTGGTGGTATTTTTTTTCTTTTTAAGTTAAAATAGTTTTTAGCGGCCATGCCGGCCACCTGATGTTAAAAAAATGTACCGCGAACATTCATGTCCAAAATGAAAGTAGGCTTTTAAAGGTGGTAGAGCCGTTAGAGCTCGCTCGGGGCGGCACCACCGCCACCC
>DWON01008843.1:0-11823 GCA_018251015.1 Phocides pigmalion okeechobee | reverse complement strand
AAGTTAAAACTAGTTATAATAAAAGCCCAACTTTAATAATCTACAGGAAGTCCGTGCCGAATTAAATAGCGATCATAATTCTATAACTTACATATTTATATAATGAATTACTTTTATTACTATAGCAAATGAGTATGCTAACTGGTTATTTCTGATTCGCTATAGAAAATGAGTGTGCAAATGAGCAGCTAATCGCAAACATCTGCAACCGCCTCCATTTAATGGAATATCTTATTTGAAATTTATCAAACTGCATTACTAATCCTGATGACTAACATGCACTACCATGAATCAGATAATATTGGTAACTCAAGAAACGTCTACGGTGTTATGATAACAATTATATTGCACTTCCCTCGAACGAGCAATTTCATTACCGCGTGCCTTACACTTAGTATATTATTTTCGTAATTATTAACCCAGTAGAAAGTTTACTGAGAACAATACTTTGTGGTATTTGAGATGCGTTATCTCGAAAGATAATGTTGTTTAGCTTTCCACGCATTCTCTAGATAAGACGAAAGCCTTTAGCCTATAAAGCGAAAGATTACAGTGATGGAGATCAGCGACCTCTACGTGACTCTATACACAATTTTACACGGCTCAACCCAATTTCCTTTCATAATTACGTCACAGCCTACTTACGATGTGGCAAGACGATGCGATGTCATCCCATAGATAATAAGTATGGTGAAATGTGGGCTAACGAAGCATGTTAGGTCTTTTATATACGAATAAAATAATATATTGGCAATCAAAAATCAAAAATCGTGAATACCCGGTCAGTAAATAGTAAAAAATCGATCGATAACGTAACCTCCCATACTTTAGCTTAAAACAAGCTTATTCTCTAAGTAGACACGAGACCAAGTCAATTCAAACAGACTTATTTTAAAGCTCAATGAAGATAGCTTTAGTAGTAAATGAACTTGTTTCTTTTTTATTATTTACTTTGATAAGAAAACATTAAAACTAAAATCTACCTACAATTTTGTATAGATAGTCCATGCAAAAGTCATTACATTTTGTAATATTAGATCTAGACCAGTACTATAATCATATAGTATATCTACTTTCAGTATATTTCTTTTGAAGTAATTTGATTTAATAATTTTGAAGTAATAATTTTAGGTGGTATAGCCGTTAGAGCTCGCCCGAGGCGGCACCATTGCCATCCTCATAACCGGCAGGTTACTGGCAGGTGGCAATGGCAGTAAAGCAACATCTTCTTCACGTATTGTGTTTTGTTTTATTGGAGGCGATCTTAGTCCCCAAGAGTAGGAACGCATCCGCGTCCATCCTTACATAGAACTTCTATTCTATTTGAGGTTGGACGTGGTTGTCCATGGGCTGCAGTGACCACTTAATATCAGGTGGCCTGCGTGCCCGTTTCTTACTTTTTCACAATAAAAAAAAGAAGTTGGGAAGAATAACTGCCAATTATTCTTTGAAAAAAAGTAAAGTAGGTAAGTAATTTTTGTTATTAAGTGGAATCTGTCAACTAAGACACCTGTCGCGGACTACAACCATCTAGAATTAGACTTGAGCGGGGATCGTTTCCATTGACTGCACTTCTTATTGTCTCTTGACTTCCACATTTTATTCCACGTTTCGACTTCACAGTGAGAGGAAGCCATTGTCTTCGGACAATTTCGCGCCAACATTTTGACACTTGTTTTTTTCTAATTCACACGGCATAGGCCAATATCTCGTGCGGGCAGTTTAGTTACATGTCTATATATCTTAGTGAAAATGGTGAGATTTTGGTGGCTGTACATAATTTTAGCGAAAACGGTATCGGCTAGTGATAATGACTTGTCTAATGCAGCTCCTGATAAAGGTACGTTGATATTCAAACTATGTTGTAACCTGTATTTGCAAGTGGCTAGCTCTAGGACTAGGCTCTAGTAACTAAAAATGAGGATAAAGTAGAAACTTATCCTCCTATTTTTCTGTTACCTATAAAAAGTTTAGTCACAGTAAAATTTAAGATGAACATAGATGAAGAATGACTCCAAAATGCAGGGTAATATAATCCATACAATAAAAAAAAATGGAACAGAAACAAGTTATAACGGTTACATAATTAAAAAAATCACACAATTTTCGGAAGCAGCTCTTCCATTCTCCAATTCATTCAAAATGATTGCAAAAATTCACATGCTTTCAAATAGCAGTTCCAAAATATTGACTTGTGAAAATATTCTATTGTGAAAGTACAAATACAGCATATAGTAGTTATCTATGCATATCATAGTGATACATACCTAATAATTTACTTTCTATAATGTCCTTACAATAATCGACATTGTCTTTCTTCATCTCAATAAGTGAAGAATTAGTTTGGCAAGAAATAAGACATTAATTATTGAGGTCGGTTGAAATATTATTTGATGTTTTCTTTATAGCTCCGTTCGTTTAAAAATTCGTTAATTAATCGAGAAACTATGAGAAAAATATAATTTTGGTGGTAGTTACTATATATATTTACAACGGCATCTTTGTTTTAATTACAATCTATGAGCATCGTTTACTTCGGCAATTTCGATTGATGTCTTAGCATGTAAGGATCTTTAGAATATTGGAGAAGTTTTCAGTTTATTTCGCTAGTTACGGTATCTATTAAAACGACAACGTACTGACATGAATAGGTCTTGTATTAATTTTATAAAATAATGACTACCATATCATATCAAAGGGACGAACGAACAGTCAAAACCACTAGGAGTAACCACCACTACTAACTAACCACCACTACTAACCTCTAATCCTGAATTTTTGCAGATAAGCCCTTTATGCAGCGTAAGTAAGAATTAAGAAAGATATTTTGAAAATTATGCTGTTAGTGGCGTAAAATACAGATGAACATTTGTACGATTCCCTTTGTAGACATACTTCAAATCTACGTATAGGGTAATAATAGAAGTGTGTGATTTATTGCAACGTCTTGTTTATTGACTTCTGTGCGTGTAAAATGACGGTCAGTTTAAACTTTAGTGAATGAATAATATTTGTTTAGCGTACACATTGTATTTAAATTAACTTGAACACAATGAACCGTGATATTGAAACTTAAGGTCTCGACTTCCTGACGTTATTCAGCAATTAAGTACATTTATGCAGGAAATAGTTTGATTTCTTAACGAAATATAAAATGACTAGCAACCCGGCCCAGCTGGGGTAACAGAGTTTATAGTTACTTACATTGTTTTGCTTTCATACATGCATAGTCGTTACCCAGTTGCGAAAACGAACAATTAGAAACATCTATTTCAAACGACAACTGTATTACTATATTGAATTTAACTATTTAAATTCTCGCCTAATCTATAAAAAAAACTTAACTTATTATGCACCAAAACCTTCTTCAGGAATCACTACTTGTTATTGAAAACTGTGAGAAAATCCGTCGAATACGTTTTGAGTTTATCGCGAACAGACAGACGCGGCGGGGGACTTTGTTTTATAATATTTACATATAAATAAGAGTAAAACTTTAAATGATGATTATAAATGACTCACTTATTTTATTTGTTTTATAAAATTTCTTGCAAGATAATTTTACTAGACATGAATGTCAGCGAACAATTCTATTTCACGGTGTTGAACACAAAACAAAAGGTAAAAGTGAAAAGAAATTGTAGGATCGACATGGAAAATAATTGCAATGCAGCTTTCTGTTTATACCTATCTTGATTTATTTTTGTTGTTACGTCGATACTGCGACCACGCATACTATTTTTTGCAGGATTTCTTGCGTAGTATTCGCATTCTCTCACAGATTCTGTCATCAATATTTATTTATAGATTTTTACTAAAAAGTAACTTTTGAAACCCGATCTATCCTCATTGTTTTCCCCTTGATAGCATCCACGGTGTTTTTTTGCATTACCTATACAAGTATGTAAAGCAAAATCTGCCCATTTCCAAATGTTCGAAGACCCCTTCTTCTATAAAAACTAAGCAAACTGGCAGGACCATTAAAATAATTTTATACTGCATAATATAATAATTATCCTTAGTATACAAAATGCTTTTAAATCCAGGTATTATAGTTATAACCAGTGTAAACACAAATATATGTGATTTGTGATATCATAGCAGTTAAACTAAAAAAAACTTTCATCACTATATAATATTTACAAGTGTTTGGCCCGATCATCAAGAACTTTTAAATCCTTTTAGTTGTAGTTTTATTTTATCGTAGTTTTTTTGTTTATTTATTATTTGCTATGCTTTATGCTAGGATTAATTGATTTCTTTTTTTCTAATAAAATTGTATAAGTATAAAAGATATGATTCTTCCAGAATCAAGATTTCTCCCACTTTTTGAAGTGAAGCGATTTGATGGCAGGCCGTCTCCATTAGGCAGTCTTCCACCTTTGACCAACGTCCCCATAGCCGGTGAAAAGTGTTCAGCAAGGTTGGAGTCCGCTTTGGATCAATTGAAACGACGGAAGAGGAATTATGCTAAAAGCCTGGACATGCCTATGGTAAGTCATTGTAGGGAAGGTATTGTAACGAAATCACCTTTATCACGATTACTACCATCTAGTCGTTCATAACAAAAATCATCTATTGCTGAATCCATTTTTTATTGAAATATCTACTCAAACAAATTACTACTTCCTTACTAATTACTTCAAATTTCCGCGTCTGTGATGTACAGGAAAAAAACTATAGTCCGATCGAGGAGGTACCACCACCGCTCTTATAAAAAAAAAACGTTTAAGAGGTGCGATTTCCAGATACAGTTTTAAACGAGGCGAATATCTGCTCTCAGGAGTAGCACTATATCACACCTACGTATGCTCGTAAATAGGACTTTTAGTCCTGTATGACGATGTAAATGTCATGTATGGACATCAATCAACCTCTCTTGTAATAAAATCTGGTCACGAATTAATTCCTTACGTTCAGTTCCAGTAATAATGAACAATCTGTATGAGAAACTATTTGCAAAGTGATTTCATCAGTTAATGACCGACCATTTTATTTTAATTATTGTTATAGAGCCAGAGCATAGATCTCAACGGATATAGCTTATACCAGCAAATGAGGAGTGCTCCTGTCGATATGTACGTCACAAGGATGCGGGTTCGACTTCCACAAAATAGCAACTGGGTTAGGGTTGAAAAATGTTACTTCGACCCAAGAAACATTTCCCTTGACACCATGTTACTTTTCCACGACCTAACCATTAGTGGAAATGTTGATTTGTACGAAGCCAATGAACTTGACAGAACGATCCCGGCTAGTAGGAGATTAAGACGAAACTTTGCGGATACATCTTCGTATGATGTATACCCAGAAAATTACTCAAGATCCAGAGGAAACGGCTGCAACATGATACTCAGACTGCGGAAAGCCGGAATAGGTTTTCACACTACGCCGTTAAATCATCAACCTGGAAAGTTCAACGTCAAAACAGATTCGGAGTTCGTTGAACCTGGATTCATTAGCGTTTATGCTTACGGATGCGAGAAATACGTGAACAGGAACTCGAACAGAAACAAAGATAACTTGCCTTTAAAACGTCGTAGAAGATCTGACGAGTTTGTTTTCGAACCTCGTCTTGTAGACTCCGATGGGAGGGACAGTCGATCTTCTGATAACAATTGGGACATCGTTTACGAGCCTAGAAGTAGAGTTAACTATGAAAGAAGTAAGTTATTCAGACCTGACGACGACTTGGACGAGGTCGAAGACATATCTAGGGAGATGGAGGATATTTTCACAAAGGGCATACGGACGCTGCTTACGACGTATATGAAGAAGGAACTTCAACCTGCAATCAAAGACACCCTAATGCGGAATATGGGATATGTCATATCATACGGTTGACGTATTGTGTGTAATTTAGATATTTAATATGAATATTAGAGTCGGAACATTGTTTCAATTTTTGTCTGCCATTGAAAATATTTATTAAATAATTGTGCACTTTTCCTAAATTCAAAAATTAAGCTAAATGGATAACAAAAGAATATAATACCTACATAATTTTCGATAATAAATACACGCTAAAAAATTTAAATTCCCACACGTATTATCTTCAAATTTGTATAGGATAGTGGCATGGTGATTTCTATAATTTTGTGATGAATCATAATTTACTTTTAAATATTTAAATTTTTCATTTAAATATTAAAAGTGACATGGTGAGCCTTAACATTTTCAATGACGGAGATAACTATAGAAAATGTTTCCTAACGTGTTAAGATGCAATCATAATAAAAAAAATAGACGAAATAAATTGTTCTATAGTAGTTACAAAAATAATAACACACCAATTAACAATTATTAAATTGAACTGTATTCGAAAATCAAATAAATACATAAAATGTACACTAGATAAACTACATACTATTATCACAGGGTATTGACTTCAGCATAGTTATGAGCGTAGATATAGCTTTGGTTTTAGCGGAGGGGGACGTGCGAGTCCAAAGGTTCAAAACGTACAAAGAATACTTTATACAACAAAAGCAAAAAATACTGAAATTCGTCAATTAGACCGAAGTTCAGAAGTGATAGGACAAGAATGCCCAAACCCCCTCTCTTCCATTTTTTATACACACCCATAGGACATAGCATACTAAGTATATATATTAACTAGAGCGACTAAAACTATTATAAATAGGTCAGTAGGTATTGCATGTACACAAAATTGTAATATTTATGGAAATGTTTTGATAAAATAGATTGAATAGAAGGATCAATTAATTTTTTATAAAAATTTATACACACAGTACCTACATAAAAACGCGAAAATTAATTTCTACTTGGGTAGACTCTTGCAATGTAATGACTGTTATGAAATCATAACATTGTTTCTTAAGCAAAAATAATTACAAATACCATATTCACTCACATTTTTTTTGTTATATTTGGTTCAAAGAACAAACAAAACAATAAAATGTAAACAGATCTATGAAGATTCAGTAAAACAAAACAATAATATTTAGTTGCAAATAAGATTGCCACAATTTAACTAAGAATAAAAATAAGGCATGTCAACTTTCAGAATAATAGAGACTTATTTCAAAAGCTCGAGATGTAAAGTTTAATTTAGAATTACATACCTATTTTAATTAAAATTGAACTTCGAGAAATTTACATGATGTAAAAAATATATTAAATATTGTATAAAATGTTGAATTTTCAAATATACATCTGAATATTTATTTCATATTTCCCGATTACTAGATTATCTTAGTTAGGTGTTTATCATTCTATAGTTTTTCATTTTACATGTCCAGTATTAAAACATTACATTAATATTTATTTAGGACTATTTACAAGAATATATATGTTCCATTCTATCATATACTTACTTAATATATCAGAACTCTTGTTTTGGTATTGTGTATTTAAGCTTATGTAGCTTAAACATTGGCAGGTATTGAAGTCACAGACAGATAAATAACTATTATTCATAGTAACACTTAAATTCCAGGAAAGGACTGAAGTACATCAATATTAGCCACATTTGTGACGATAATTTTAGGGTATTTATGCAATGCAATATTGCACTTTCAAATTATTTGATAGCTTACAGCATAAAGAGCAATGGTAAGTGGTCCTGCCACCTGCGGACATCAGTAACTAACTCCAGAAGAAGTCCCATATAAGTAATATAATCACAAGAATTGTTTCACTTTACAAATAGGAGTGGCAATAGTATTCCTTTGGTCTTTGGTCTACTAACCCAGGGTCTACTCCCTTACTCTCTTTCATAATAAAGCGATATTATTGTGTGATGGGTTTGATACAGGTTTTTTACTCTACTAAAGATAGACATTTTTACTTAGCATCATTATTGTGAATCATAACACCTCAGCGTCCTATCCTTAAGATAATACTCTTGATTTCATCATATGCTGCAAAATGTAATGCAGACGTTAACACAGCCTTCAACATACTAGGTCCGTAGCCCTTGTACAAAGCTAGAAACCCTTCCTCAGATATGATTAATCTAATACAATGTACAGAACCTCTGCAATACATCTGTTTACCAAAACTAAATCTATGTTGCTGAAAGCCTTGTATTTGCAACCTTTTTTTGACAATGTCAAATGGATATATTGCAGTTTTTGATACAAACCCTGCGATGGATCCAGCTACCAAGTTTGCCATTAGTGTAGACTCAACGGCAGAGCTTAAAGTGGTTGCTCGTTGAAAAAATGTGATTTTTTTTAAGACATTTTCAGTGAACAGTTTGTATATTGCGAACTGAATGCCAGCATAAGGCGCAATTTGAGCTATTGTTGGCATGAGACCCTTGAATAATGAACGGGTTCCTTCATTTTTAATCATTACCGTGAATGCATTAACAAATCCATTGTAGGCCTTATGTGTTTTCTGCTCTGCGACTAGTCTCGTTCTGACTGTGTCGAAAGGAAAGGACGCAACCGTGGCCAATGCGGCCGCGATGGCACCGTTAGAGAAGTTCAAAGCATGTTTGTGGGTAGCGTAGAATTGGGGATCAGATTTTTGACAAACTTGTGATAGTTTTTCAAATGCCGAGAACTGTACGAGGCCGTAAGTTATGGAAAGTAATTGCGCTGGTATGTGCCCACTCCAGAGGGTACTAACTCCTTCCTCCTTGATGATCGATGATATAGCTTGTAATATTGAACTGTACTTCGAACCGTTACGTATGGGCTCAATTTGTAATTGAAACCGTATCTTCAGAACATCGAGTGGTTGTGCTGCTGCTCGTGTCACCGCGCCGGCGGCTCCCCCAGCGAATGCGCTCTCAAGAACGGACACTTTTGATTCCATATTTTCTAACCTCATCTTGACTCAGATCAGACCAGGTTACTATTTTACTTTAGAGCACATTGTAGATAGGAAAGTTTGGTTATTATAGCAATGCTTGCAAAACTAATAATGAAAGAAATAAGAACATTTTCAAATAACAAAAAAACGGTTTAGAAAATACTTCAAATGACATGTGACATCTGACTTAGCATTTATATCACTGACTTCTATTTTATTTTATTTGAATTACAATAAAACTTTAAAAAAGACATGTCTTTTTTTAACTAAGTAAAAGTTAATCTAAATTAAGAAATACTTGTATAAAATACATATATGTACATACGTTATTTACTAGTCTATTTACATAACTATGGTGACCCCAATTACTAGATATCATACCAGTGAAATGAAATGATATTAATAAATTAACACATTCTTAGGTAAGGCTAGAACGACAGAAGCCAAAGCCGTAAAAAATATTAAAGATAATAAATACTACATAATTGTTATGAAGAAAGGCTGCAAGGATGGAATCCAGGGCCGTAAAAACATATGCAGCAAAAATACTTTATTTTCAAACTGGCAAACCCCAAACTATCAAAGTCAAACTCATCGTAATATTCGTAATTTCATTTCACTATATTTATATTCGTGGTATTCGTATTGTATGATGAATGAGTGAGTTTTGCTTTTGTGTTGTGTCTTGTGAAATCAATATTTTGGTTTTTTAATACGATCACTGTTCTTCCTCCATTTTTAATATTAGAAAGTCACTACCATCAAATCTTTAGATTTTACATAAATTTCTTTAGATATTACAATTTATATCTACAACCATTATGTCTTCTTCTTCAACTTTGGAAAACCTTGAAACCCAACTTGAGATGTTCATCGAGAACGTGAGACAGATCCGTATAATTGTGAGCGATTTTCAACCACAGGGACAAAGTGTGTTGAATCAAAAGATGTAAGTTAACATTATATATAATTCATAGAATTAATAACAGCTTGAGACGAGTGACGGGAGTTTCATTGCAAATGGATATTAACAGTAAAATAACTAGTTTCGTGTCTTGAACTTCTCATACAAACAGTACTCCTTTAGAAAAACGCTAACTAGGTACCAAGTAGTCAAGAGTAGGAACGCATCCGCGTCCATCCTTAAATAGAACTATATACATGAGAGGTGTGTACAAGCTGCAAGCGCATTTTGCCAAGTTAGTGGTATTGTTAGGTGGTAGAGCCATTAGAGCTTGTCTGGGCTGCACCACCTCCACCCTCATAACCCACCGTAAAGCAACATGTTCTTCATATATTATGTTTCGGTTGAGGTGTGGTTGCCAGATACACATTATTGGAGGCGACCATCTTAGTCCTCATGAGTAGGAACGCATCCACATCCATCCTTAAATAGAACTTCTGTTTTATTTGAGATTGGATGAGGTTGTCTATGGGTTGCAGTGTCCATTTAACATTAGGTGGCCTGCATGCCCGTTACTTACTTAAAAAGTAACATATAGCAGTGTGGTGTAATCCAGGGAATGTATTAAAATTTTATGTGCTACTCTTACGTCTAAATTTCTTGTATACATTTTCAGACAGTCACTTGTTACTGGTCTTCAAGAAGTGGACAAGCTGAAATCAGAACTTCATGATATTCATGTTCCAACTGAAGTATTTGAGTAAGTATTGTTCTATGTTAGTGACAACATAAGGCTTTGTTTCTCACTCTTGTTGTCCTGCTGCTCCTAGTTGGACTGTAGCCTTAATACTAATTGCATTGTCATTCAGTTGTCATTCAGTCATTTAATAAGACTCTGTCACATGTGGTTTTAAAGTAAGATCATTGCGGAATTTATACATACTACTATGTAATGGGCAGTCAAGATTAACAATATTTGATTGCAGTCAAGTGCCATTAATTATGGTTACCCATTATACGAGACTGAGTTGCTTGAATATGGGATTGTTTGTAAAATTCAATTCTTATAGTCATGTTGATCTTAAAAGAGTTTACATCCATATTTAACAAAATTTATATCTGTTGGCCTGTTAAAGCATCACTTGAAAAGTCATAGACTGATGTGAATAAAGATTTATTTCTTTGCAACCACAGTTAATGGTTGTAAATATTTTCTGTCTGCGGCAACATGTAGGTATTAGTAATTAACTTAATAACATATATAAAGGATATTACATAAATATCCTTTATAACATATATTATGCTTTACACTTTGTGCAAATGATAATTCTTACTGTTCTCTTTCATTCAGAACAAGTTTGAAAACAGCTATATATTAATAAATGTTTTATTTTTCAGCTATATAGACCAAGGCCGAAATCCTCAACTGTACACCAAAGACTGCATAGACAAGGCATTAGCCAAAAACGAAGAAGTAAAAGGGAAGATTGACTCGTACAAAAGGTTTAAGAGCCATCTCCTTTCTGAGTTATCAAAGACGTTTCCTAATGAAATTGCTAAGTATAAAGCTATGAGAGGCGGTGAATGAATGTTGGTTACTCATTATTGTATAAATAAAAAAAAAAAACTATTTAGAGTAATATTTATATAAGATCAATCTGTACACAAGTAGCTTTAAGTTATGTTTTTTTTATTTTTAATAATTACAATAAAATTCTTGGGGTAAATTGTTTTTATTTTAAAACTAGGATGCTCTCTTTAGCGTTTAAAAAAATACTGGTTACTAGATCGTTTAACACTTTCCGTGTGGCGTACGACACTGTTGTGTAGTTATGAGTACGACGCGCTTGCGGCTCCTACACATATGTCGTGCAGTAAAAAATCAGTACAAGCTTACGGGCGCACAACACGTCTGTAATGGCTCATTTTCATTGGTCGATAAACAGCATGCGGGGAGTCCCCGAATACGGTATAACAACTAGTGAAAGTGCGTCGTTAATATGTAGTCGATATACAGCATGCGGGTGCTCCCCGCAAGCGGCCTTAATGAAAACGTTTACCGCATGCGGAACATATGGCATGCTTAAACATAAATCTCCCGTACCCCGCAAGCGAGTTCCCATCAACTTAAGAAA
>DWON01008842.1:0-11823 GCA_018251015.1 Phocides pigmalion okeechobee | reverse complement strand
GTAAAATGTCACTAGCGTATACTGATATTTGTTACTCTTGCATTAAATTGTGTCTGCATTGTTTTTATCGGCGAATAAATGTTTTCTTTCTTTCTTTCTAATTTTATATGAATGATGGATAATTACTACCATAAATAATTAACGAATTAATATACATACAATCACACATATGTATATCGCCCCTGTTTTTCAGATAGATAGAGC
Source organism: Phocides pigmalion okeechobee (assembly GCA_018251015.1). Classification (NCBI taxonomy): domain Eukaryota; kingdom Metazoa; phylum Arthropoda; class Insecta; order Lepidoptera; family Hesperiidae; genus Phocides; species Phocides pigmalion. The sequence continues at coordinate 11,619 of DWON01008842.1, read as the reverse complement.
AGACATTTTGTTATTTTTACTCTTAAACAGAAGGTAGTCTAGTTCGGTTGGAAATCACTGCCTTCGCTCTTAAAGTCTTATGAAGCAACTTTTGCCTCAACCCGAGAAGTGCGATTGCCTGATACACCGACAGACAGAAAAAGAGATATGTATAGACGAACAGACGGACACAGATAGAGAGACAGACATAGAAGGACAGACAGACACAGATGGATAGACAGACAAACACAGACAGACACATGCAAACAGACACAGACCGAAGACAGTTCCAAACAGACAGACACAGACTGAAGACAGTCCCATGCAGGCAGACGTAGACAAACAGACATAGACAGACAGCCATAGTCATAGACAATCAGACAGCGTAGACTTAACAACAGGATCCTGTTGACCCGCAACGATACAACATTTTGCTGCACAGAAAGTCGCATACACAGTACATACTTACAGCGAGGGTTACAAACGTTTCCTAGTCGGGGTAATGTATTCGTATTCGTATGCATTATGCATATAATGATCGTACGGGTTACGCTGGCAGGCCATAGACCATTGAATGTCGCCTTTGTTTATGTATAATGCGAGTTGCATAAAGATAATATTATTTCATATTATTGTCCGCAAGCAAGCTTCAAGATGTAGGAGATTTAACTTGTAATATTGTTAACCTGTGTTTATAATACACTAGCGACCCATCCCAGCTTCGCTTGGGTAATAGATCTTATATTTACTTACATTATTTTTCTTTCATACATGCATCCGCTCATTAAGCTAGTTGCAAAAACTAACAATTAGAAACATCTATTTCGAACGACGACAGAATTACTATATTGAATTTAAATAAAAACCTTCCCCAGGAATCACTCTTCCTGTTGTTGAAAATTGTGAGAAAATCCATCCGGTACTTTTTGCGTTTATCATCAATAGACAGACAGACGCTATGGAGGGCTTGGTTTTATAATATTTAGGGATTAATATGTACAGGTATCTTAGGCAGTTAGTAGCCAGGGGTCCTGAGAAAAGAGATTGGAACTGTTTGATTGATGCCGCCGGTGACAAGAGGGCTGGTTCATATTTTACGCAGAGAATTACGATTGCTATCAAATGCGGGAATGCAGCTAGCGTTCTTGGAACCGTGCTGCATGACCACGGATTCTCTTTTGATTGTTTAAGTTAGGATTTTATCATAATTAGTTTTAAGATTTATTTTATTGAAGAAATACAAATTCCTTAGACCCGTAAGACTATAATGTATAATACTTTACAAGTAGCTACAAAACCCATTCCTTACACAAATATTTGAGGCCGATATTTCATTGTGTTATTGTAATCCCCAACCTGAGTATTATTCTAACCTCTATACTCGATAATGTATACAAATGAAATTCCCATCGCATGGTTATTTACCCAACTGTTTGCTATCCGTCGTCCTAGAAAATCCTAAAATGGGTTATTTGATGGCACCACGTTACAACGCGGCCCGTTTCGCATATAGGTCGGTCGTAATTTATCACGTAAACAATACCACATTCCAGAAACATGCGAATTAGCTGAAACTAAAGAATTTCGGGCAAACAGGTCGTCGGTTTGCAAACATTGAATTCTCAGAGTAAATAAATATGTATGTTACGGGGTCGACGACAACAACTAATGGTTTTTACGCTTATTAATCTAGCATCCATAATTAAAGGTGGGAGAACTATAGTTCGACCGGGGAAATACCACCGTCGCCCCCACAATCCGCCGTAAAGCATTACTTGTGCTTCGGTTCGAACTCAAATATGATGGCAGTCGTGTTTATGGTTGTACGTGGATGTCTATAGGCTGCGACTACTTAACATCAGCTGGTTTGTATGCTCGCTTGCTACTCTTCTCACATAAAAAATCCACAGAGTATTCCTTTTCGTGGATGTTATAGAGACACACACATAGACATGTACGGGACAAGCACACACAATAATACGTGCACAACCACGCAACACGCATGCACATACTCATGCACGCACTCATGCAAGCACGCACTCAGTCAAGCATTCGCACACACAAGTATTCAAACACCCAGAAACCGAACAGCAGTCCAAATATAATGTGACAAAACTATTCCATAATCAAATTCAACTTTATTGCTATTACGCACTTGACACTATGTGTTATATATCACACATTGGGTGCAATGCAGGCAGCATTAATATTGCAAAACCCCTAAATAACACTAACTAAAACACAATACCTACACATTTTTCTACAAATTTTCATACAATGATGCATATCTAGTTATTATGATCGTTTAAAAACAAGTGCTTGCGTATGCATGTGTGTGTGCCTGTGTTACAGCCCTTAGTTAATGAATATTTTAATTCTTGGCCCAATAAATGAAGGAGATTTATCTATACATAGTCCATCTTAATAATAAAGAGTTTAACCATGGAATATTTAAACGCTATTGCTATCTTTCTCGGCGCCCATCAAAGTTACAAATGTTAGTAAGTGACAGAAACTTTGTATAACAAAACAAAAGGTAACTATTTTTTTTAGTGTGACGGGTAATAAGAAGTGCAGTGACGGATGTTATTTTTATTGAAATTCCTTTTAGATGACAAGACGTCATTTGCACCATCTTAGTTTACACTCATAATAATTATGAGCAATCAATGCTTAATAAATGTAAGCCATAATCACTAATAACTATTTCTTTATGGCACAACTAATTTATCTTACATAAATACATTGCTGCACTAACGCAATAATGTAAATGTATATTTCTTTCATACTTATTCTATCTATTGATAGTATATAGATTATACACATTTATTTTTGCGGAGACACGCAGTGCACCCAAAGGAAAATTCAAAAATAATCAAGTTTTTTCATAAGAACTAAGAAAAAAACCATTTAATCTTTGAGGATTTTTTTGTTTTTTTTAGTAGGTAAAACAAATGAATCTTTGCAGATTTTTGTGTGTTTTAGTAGGTCAAAATTATCCACGTACAAAAAATTATGAACTTATAATTTTCGAGACTTAGCATGACCTCAAAACAGGAATTAAAAAGGGCATATAAAAGATTAAGGTAACTGACGGACTAAACCTACAATCCTAAAATTTTGCACATAGGTACTTTATACAGCGTAAGTTAGCACTAAGGAAAGAGTTTTGCAAATTGTACCTAATTTTGGAAATATTGTATGCGGAAAGGGGTCAAATGAAAGGAGAAAAATGTATGACTTTTTTGAATCCTGTACATTTATTTCAATATCGACATTTGCGCGAGTGAAGCCGCGGAAAAAAGTTAATTTACAAATAAAAAACAGCATTGCTTTTAGAGGAACTTAATTCGAATTATCGTATCGTTAACGAACCGAACCTGCTTATAACCAGTTCCTTACAAAAGACCTCGTGATATAAGTAGGTGTCGTAGTGATTTTTGATTTGCACTCATGTTTTTTTAATTGACAACAAAAATCCTGTTACAAAACTTGTGAAAAGGACGTGATTAATATTTACAAAAAAACTATTCTATATATATATATATATATGGCGGTAATGATAAATGAATGGCAATAATTCAAATATATACGTAAATGAGCGAATTTAAAAATACATATAAATAAATTAATTTTCTTTTTTATGAGGTTAAATCAAGGTTTCAAATTTTATCTTTTCGGCCTAGTGCAAATATTTTTAAATGCCATAGAAAACTGTACCATTGACAAAATAACCCATTCTGTTCAATAACAACAATGTTACTGTCAACTGCTGAACGAACGATACGTCACGTCACGTCGGACCGACCTTGCGCGTCACGGAGCGAACGGCGGAAAGATTCAGTTGATTGTTATCGTGTCACGCGTTCTCCGATGCACACGTAAACAAACCCATCACACCATGATGACCCACTTTCAACGCAAATAAACTCAGGACTTATTAGTGTCATCAAATTATATTTCAACTAAAAAAAATACGATTGCTTGATATTCATACGACTATGCAGTAACGATAAAATTTTATGATGTCACAAAAGAATTGAAAACTACGTTTCTACAATATTCCCGATCGTACAACGATATCTCGACCGTAATAATGTAATCATCCATACATAAAGACACGTAAGTACGCTTTTATCAACAGATACATGGAAAATATAATAGAATTAAAACAACGCAACGAGACTTTATCTAAAACGGCCACTGATAAGCAATCAAGAGCGCGAGCCCGCCGCCACGACCACGGAAAATAATGAAATGTACACGGCGATATGTAAAACGTGTAGGAATACATTAATTAAACGGCCTGTAACCGTCAGAGATGAATCTCGTCCATTGTAACGTTGGGAACGAGAACATGTTGTTAACACATCTCAATCTCGAGTAATTTATTGATGTAAAATATATTTCTGCAAAAGGTTTTAGATGACTAAGCATATAATGTGTTCGGCGGGAATATTATTGGAGCATAAAGTAACCTATGCCACGCACTTACTATCCTACTAAAGACTTAAAATGATCTTATAAATATTTCACAATCATTAGGCAATGGTTTTGAACATTTTGTCAACGTTAGTCCGTGGATGGAAGTGTTCTTATATTTTTGACAAACAAAAAAACAAATAATCATATTTGAACTTCGAAAAAATCTGTTGTTTTAAACCAGTACAGAAATTTAATTTTAGATTACATATTTCGTTTGTAGAAAATATTTTTATCTTTGGTCACAGATACATCAACACTTAACAGTCACGCACTTCGTAAAATACGAAGACTTGCGGAAATTTTTCCATCCAAGGTCTGCCTCATCAATCTTCACGACAGAATGTATTTTTATTTTTACACCTTGTTTCGTAATCATAAGTGCTGAACGTGTGACAAGTATCCCAAGAATGTATTCTAATAATAAATCATTGAAGGCTAGAAAACAGATCACTAAACAACAACTATGACACTGTGAAAACTGTAGCAGTGACTTATTATGGTATTTTTCTCAGCTAATTTTAAACTAAGTAAAGCCCGCAACCGCACTTCTCCAACCGAAACTTAATATTTGCTTTACGGCGGATTATGAAAGCAGGAATCTTCCAGTCGAAGTATAGGTCTGCCATTTATAAATGTAACATACCGAAATAGCAATAAAATAATGTAAATTAAGTTGCTTAGAATAAACGAATCAGGATAAGAATCGATACCATACAACCAATACCCCATTCAAAGGAAACATAACACCAATGAAAATACTCGGCGGTTTACAACCGACAGAGCAAAATACGGATTAGAAACTCAGCCTCATTGTTTTGTATAGGTTAGATTTACAAGCGATTATTCGATACAATCGCATAACAACTCTATTTCTCGATTTATCCACGCATTATTTCACTTTCGTTTAAGTGAAGTAAGAATACTATACGTGTATCAATTGATAAAAAGATGATGTTCAATGCTTTGAATCTAATTTATGATAATGGAATCAAAGTATGCTAAAATGTTTACTTTCGAAATCATAAATCAGATGAAGCGTCCATTAACAAAACAGGTAACGGCCGAGTGCGCAACGCAACCTAAAGCTCGAAGCTACTTTGTCTTTATTTATCATCGTAAATTGAGCTTAAAAGTAGGCTTTTTAATGTTGATTTTTAAATGACAAAGTAGACTAAAGCCACATTCGCATAAGCAGTCATATAAAGGGAGCACGCATTTCAATAAAAGTGCACCTTCACTATCAAACGTAGGGCACTTATTTCTTCTTTTTTCAAGTTTTTGCACGCATTATGAGTAGATAGCGATCTTTGAGGTCCTGCCACTGATAAAATTGTGTTATTAATGATACTCGATACAGGCATTTAATATTTTCATTTAGCTCGCACATATTTATTACAGAATGAATTTATTATAGTCGAAGCGTAATCATGTCTGTTACTATTAATATTATTCACAACAGAATAAAGATTGCACTATATCTGTACTGTTTCTTGTTGTTACAATACTTGTTGCTATTAATAGGTATTTCAAACGATTTTCCCTTGCATTTAATGAACCATTTCCATATGAATAGATTATGTTTGGAGTATTTGGAGTTTTGATCATTTTGCAACGACAATGGATATCTCGGTGCAACGATGTCGCCCGTACAGGAAGATGGCGGCAACAACGGGAAAGGTTGTCGGACACGTTTGCCGGATACATACCGCGCCGTACCCGCCAAATTGATATATTTGTATGTAATTATGTATCTGTGGACGCGCAATGACCGCGCCATTTATAAGTATATATCACCTGCATATCAGAAATTCCCTTTTCATATGTAAAGTGAATGCAGCTTTATATTTATTCCAATCAATCCATTGTATGCAAAATTAAATAAAACTTTTTGATTTAAAAAATCTTAATTTTGAATCTCTTTCCTTTCGAAAAGAAATTTCATATGCAATAGCTGTAAGTTCATAGACATTACATTCATTATAAGTAACTACTAAAACAAGACCGATTAATTTTTAATTTTTGTTGATTATGGGAATAACATTTTATTAATTCATGTAATCTTTTCAGGACTTGAAATTGGACATTTCTAAGACACATGAACAATTTATTTTTGTTATTTAAAAATATTCAAGTAAAGTGTATATATGAGTACTAGATATATAGATTTTCTAAAATTCCTGCTTACAGGCCTCCATTACAAACATGGTCCTCACTTTTGAAACATTTTTTTTTTCACTTTCATAAAATTAATTATTGATTGCAAGTAAAATAGAGCATATGGCAGCATTGAAATAAGAAGCATATGGCAAGACATTGCAAGAATTAATAATGTTTTTTTTATTAACTGTTCACATAAGGATTTTTTTAAAACAGACTATTATTAATTATGAATTTAATTATTTCTAATCTGTAATACTTCTTTCTTTAACAAAAACTAAACTATTAAGAACATAAACTTTTTTCCTTGTGTAAGAATGTATGATAAAAATTAGGAAGTGAATTATTCAAATATAACCTAATTGCTAATTTGAAATTATATATTCATATATCATTGTATTGTAATTATAATATTTTTCATCAACAAGGTCTCAAAGATAACAGACAAAATATGTTGTGCGAGTAGTTGTATTTAATTTTATAATTTGTTTTTCATTAAATTTTGGTTGAAAGTATTATTTTTTCCTATATTTAGAATGTGGTTACTAAATTAGTAATACTCTGCTTAATAAATAAAAACCCACTTAATTTAAACGAACTATTTTCTTTAAATGATCATTATAGGCACCATGATATTAATTTGAAGTTCTAATGTGATGATACATAATCATTATGAAGTATGGCACAGTATTCTAAAATTATGTCTGGTTAGGATAAAGTAAAAGTAAAAACATTTTTAGAATTATCTAGTATCAACTAGCATTCCTACATTGAATCTCTCATAATTTATCATAAGGACTAAATAAACAATAGAATTAATTTGTTATCACAAGCTTAAAACATTTGCTGGATTTCTCACTACAAGCATTCCAGTCCAAGCAAAATAACAGTGTTATCTGTAAATTATCAAGGTGCTATACACTCATCAGTCATCTTTATCTACAAGAGATAAACACTAGCCTGTTCACTTCACAGCCCTAGTGGGAATAAAACTGTTCTATCTACTGATCTATTGTGCAGTTCCTTCATTACTATCAGCTGAGTACAACACTAGCTATGTATCTATGATATGACACACACTCATAAAGCTAGCTATCAAAGTTGACCATGAATATTTCATAGCATCATGAGTAAGACTATGTAATAATATTAATAATTCCGATTTGTGATTTTAGATTACAACATATTACACACTTTTGTAAAAGTTTTCAACTTCATGTAACTTTTTATAAAACTCATGGCTGAATAAAATAATTTATCTTTGAATAATTAGTTAACATTTTTAATCAATGTCAACAAGTGCAAATTTTAAAAGTTAGTCTACTCTGCTAGTATTTGTGTTTTACTTCACACGTGTGTCATGTCGTGATAGATAAACCAGCGAAAGTTATCAACAAAACTGTGTCAAATTTGAGAGTTGTGAGCCATGCTTGTTGTTAGTTGTTGCTGACCTTGCAAAGGGTGTCTGCTCGACGTGGTACACGTCTGTGATGGGCTCCGTGCGCATGATGCTACGGAGCCGCTCCTCCGCCAGCTCCAAGAGTCCATCACTCGCCGTCTTGAAGTCAGCTTTGTTCAAACCACTCAAAACACTCATTTTTACGTGTAGACGACTAACGACCGAGCCGAAACGACAACAATAGCTTCAAGTCTCACCAAACACTTTAGTCCTTATAATCAACGAATACACTTATACGTTAAACAAGGCATCGATTAGGCGATATAAAACATTTTAAATGCCTCCGGTTTCTCAAAAGGTAACTGAATGCTCTCCCTTGTCATTGCGAGAAGCGGTTACGGTTACGAAGGCTCCAGCTTCACTGCGTTAAACACGGTAAACATACAAACATTTGTATCACTTCATCATTTGGAGCAATGAAAAGTAATAAGTTGTTTATTTACACTCGCGTTTCGAAAAAACTTAAAATTGACAAACGCGGCAGGACAGCTGCGCATCGACGAGTCGACCGCACTTCGCCGTACACGTTTCTGTCGCTCGAGTTGGACTGAGGCTCCCAGTGGCCGATACGATTCAAATTCCGACCTAGCGAATGTCGTTGTTCCGTTGTTTTAAGTTCGAAAGTTGCATAGCAACGGCTGTAGCTATATGTCAAAATGTTTCCTTAAGTTTGTAACAGATGTCGCTAACTGTGACGTGTATATTTTAATCTTATCATTATAGATAACAACTCAGATATAATCTTTAATATTTATAATGCGTTTTACGTATGTTTATTATAAATACACTACATGCTATTAGTTGGTTTCATAATACATCATTGAATAAGTCTGTGTAGTGACATCTGTTGAATGATATAAATGCTTAAAATAAACTCAAGGTTACTGTCTAACGAATCTTAATGCTATTAAGCTTTATTAACAATTTTGTAGATGGCGCTATAATCTATAATATACCATTACTGATTTTAATTGTAATAATAATTGTTAATGACATATAAAATGAAACAATTAAAACAATAAAATAATCACAACTGAATAACAAAACTGTACTAATACTTATTATTTAAGTTAACAATTATATTTTCGGAAATATACCAAAGTAGGTAACATGACTAATACTTAATACTTACTTATTAGTAGATTTGTTTTATAGTCATCATCGTTAGATTGTTACCTGCATTCATAATCCTGGGTCACCTTTCCGAATGTATAATTTAGCAAGGTGCATTTTTTATCTGTGAAGACCAGCAAACAAGCATACAAGCCACCTGTTTATCACCAGTGGCTACTACATCCCATGGACATCAACTACATCAAATGGTCCTATCTGAATTCTTACCTTGATGCTCTGCTATTGCACTACAGTCCTACCACCAATGAAAATTGAAAAATTATTTACTACCGCCACAAAGCGACCATCACATCAACTTCGGGTAAAGCTTCGTTAATATGAATTTGTCTGGTACATATGATGATTGTGCAATAGTGACACGACCATCGGGAGGAGTAAACACTTATATTATTAAATTTCAAGAAAAAAAAAATCCTAAAAGGAAATTCTGGCAGAGTTCTAATGGAGCTAGGTTAAATGGAATTGCTTTTGGGTATAGCGTGTTAAATAGCCTTTTGGCTATGTGAAACTGGTTATTTAAGTAGTTACTTTATCCTTACAGATGGAAGAAATAAAAGCCAGTTTTTTTGACTATTTGTTTTTTTTATTTCTTACAAATGTTGTCTACATAACATTGTTAACACAGATAACAATGAAAGGCTTAATGATATTCCTAAAAGTATTTATCTTTGTTTTGAATTGTTATACACTTCCGACGAATTTGGAAGCTTGGAATGTTTGAGGCACCTTATTTTATGGAAATAACAAACAAGCATGCAGTCTGCATAATATTTGTTCAATGGCAGTTAACATGGATCGTGGACACATGTTACAAAACACCAACAAGACTGAACTATAGTCACATATATCACTACTTGGGACAAATGATAAAATTTAAACGAAATGCATCCAGATTTATGCATTAGGTACATTAATTATGCATTATTATATCTGATATTTAAGTAAAAATTCTAGTATATACGTCTCGCTAAAATCCTCAAAATGATATACAGAAGGTCAACCTTGGCCAACAGATCACTCAAAACCAATGAACTGGATTTACATTATCTCTTTCACATTAATTAAGTTACACTATAATTGTATCTACTGTGCTTGTAAATCAGCTGAGCTTGTTTCATCTGGTTCAGGATCTTGTCAGCTACTGGGGGGTAGGTATTGATTGACAATCTCCATAATTTGCTTGACATCCTCTTCTGATAACCTTTCTTCACTTTCCTGCACAATCTGAAAATTATATTGGTACAAAGATTAGAACTAAAGCAAATTTATAAAGTATATTAGTAATTATAAAAAACTTTTCATTTTCTTACTCTAAGTGAGACCTTAAACTCTGAATGTATAGATAGCGAGTGGGAAACATGACAATTTTTAAACCTTGTCAAGAGGCTCTTTCTTTTATGTGAGTAGCAAATGAGCATGCAAACCACCTGATGTTAAGTAGTTGCAGCTGATAGATATCCACATACAACCACAAACACAACCACAAAAACAACATAGATATGTTGCTACTCCTGAGGGCTATGATGGTTGTCTCGTTTCAAAGTGTGGCCATCAACCATGCCTCTCCAACAGAAATACAAGTAATGCTTTACGGCGGATTATAAGAGCGGCGGTGGTGCCTCCCGGTCAAACTATAGTTCTCCTACCTTTAAATACGTCCCATAGGCAGATTAAAAATATCTTGAAGATTAGTTAGTTACTAACCTATATCTGGAGATTTGTATTAGACCAACGTAATGGATTGCTTCTTCCTTAAAGTTATGTTTTAATTTTTTTTTTTATTATGCAGCCCGTAGACAACCAAAGTTCTATTTAAGGATGGATGCGGATGCGTTCCTACTCTTGAGGCCTAAGATTGTCGCCTCCAATAATGTGTATCTGGCACATGTCACCAACCGAAACACAATACATAAAGAACATGTTGCTTTAAGGCGGGCTATGAGGGTGGCGGTGGTGCCGCCCCGGGCGGCTAACAGCTCCACCGCCTTTAGTTCATATCTATCCATATATTCATAGATACATTACATTACTTAATTCTTGCTTAAACATTTGTAGCTTCCTCAAATTTTTCGGAACATTTCTGTGGTACTTTCACTTTAAATTTTAACAGGACCAATAACTTCAAAAAACAGTAAAAAAGGACAGTTATTTGGTAACTGTCATAAAAAAAAACAATTCTATCTATTTTAATAGATAGACAGTTTCCTTATATGAAAATATTATTCTTACTGGTTGATACAATAAATTACTGAATCTATTTCTGTCCTTAGAATTTCATAGTAAAGTGACAAATCTCTCTTAGCTCCTCTGTCATAAGTACATAGAAGGTATGTTTTTTTTTTTATTGTGAAAGAGTAAGAAACGGGCATGCAGGCCACCTGATGTTAAGTGGTCACTGCAGCCCA
>DWON01008841.1:0-11823 GCA_018251015.1 Phocides pigmalion okeechobee | reverse complement strand
TACGGCGGGTTTTGAGGGTGGCGGTGGTGTCGCTCCGGGCGAGCTCTAATGGCTCTACCACCTTTAAAAGTTGGATGGCTCGTGACCATGGAGAAATGTCATCAATTAAATAGCAGTCATCGTAAGTACCAGTTATATAATAAAATGCATTAATTCCGCGATCATATTAGTTTAAGATCGTATATCCTATATGATATTGCATATCATTAATTTTCATAGTCTTTATATAGACATATTTTATATAGAATAGAATCACAATATGGACATACAATATTGTAACGTCCATATGTATTGTAAAGTTTCTAAAAAGATGTCCTGAGATTGATTATAAATCCATTGGTACCTTATGAATAGTATCAGGTTATACATTTTTGCTGGTAGATACTACGTTTATATTTAATTTATACTTAAATGATATTGTATAACAAAGCCTGTAGAAATTTTAATGATAATAGCATTTTGACGATGCTTGCTTCAATGATGAGAAATCTCAAGGCATTTCTACATGACATATATTCTATGGTAAATACAGATCCATATTTGATAAGGCAAGTGCTTTTAGATATTCATGCAGGACCGCGATTGAGAAATAATTCCCTTGGGCACTCCTTAGTCGTACCAGGCGAGCAGGAATGTGCAGGCGTCGTAAAAATGTGGATATTTGCTTTCTATATATGTTTTGATAAATTATAATCGATTACAGTAATTTCGTTTTGGAAACTCATCGAAAGGACAGCAGATGAAGCTTTTTATATTCAATTAACATATTTCATGTAAATATTGTTGACTTATTTATTATATTTTTGCGTAGTTTTATTTATATTTAGGTTTTTTACTTTGATGGTATTCCATGTTATGTTTTTATTACACATATTTAAGTTACGGAAGAAGAACGCGTCCTGGCACAGGTATATGTTTTTAAATAAGCCTCACAAATGGATATATTTATATACAATTATTATATAGGTAAGGCATGTCTATTCTAAGTATTTCTATTTTATTAACTATATGTTTACAATATATGTACATACATACATATGTATCTCACAAGTTGATACCGAAATTTAATTTCAAGCAAGCAGGCGTATGATACGCCAAAATCTCAATATTATTCTTTCAATATATACATACTTGACGTTCATTAAGTGTATATAAGCAAGACGCGTGGTAGAGTTATATTTCAATTGGAAAGGTGGTACCGCCAACATTATAATCCGACGTGATGTATTCTTCTGGTACAGGTGGGGAGGTGTGGTGTTCTCACAGGCTTCAATTATCGAGGTTTCCTAGATTTTCCAATAGAAAAGAGTTTCAGTATTATCTACAAGTATTAAATTAAATTATTTTTATATCGATTGTGAAATGAATCGAATCTAAATATTAAGTGAAGTTTACGGCAATTTGGAAGTAAAAACCTTAAAAAGTCTGTTTAGTTGTTTCTAAAATAAGCGCGCACAAACGCACAGACGAACAGACAGAGTAACAGACAAAAAAGTCTTAACAACCATTGTTTTCTGTTCTACTGTAATAATAAAGGCCTCTTTTAATCTTTTTCTCATTTATCTGCCATATATTTTGTGATAGATAGCTCTGACTAATCACCAAACAAAATTTTACAGTAATAATTTTCTTGCAAGCAAATCCTATAGTTTTACATGTCTGCATATTGTAAATACGTCTAGTTTTGATTGAAGTCATATTCTATCGATAAGGCATTAACGTTGTTTACCTAATAAAGTCTTCAATAGCCAATAACATTCAAGGGCCTGTTAATTTGAGATGGAGCAATTTGGCGTCCGTTCAAAGCATATTTATGACGTGATAAACTACAAATATTGTAATTCATGGATTTGTTAGTAATGAGGCAATCAACGTAGCAACCGAAGTGTATTATAAAATATCTGTATTTTCAAATACTGTAGATCACAAATACTGTAAAGCGCAGTGCGTAAAGATGCAGTTAGTGTGGTGTGTCGTGATATGGAACTTAAAGAAGAAAATCGGACTACACGTACGGTAGATAGATTAATGTACTGGATATTTAATGTATAGACCCCTGTAATGCTGTGGTCATTATATCTATCTGAAACGAAATATAGAGTTCAATTCCCGGAAATCTAAATGATCAATTTGCATTACTATTCTTAGTCTAAATATTACATTGTTATACTATGTATCGGGTACTAACAATTTGAGTGCCGATATTTCCAACCAGTTGCATGGCTCGTGATCACGGCGAAACATTCCGAGTACGTTTAAGATCACGTATGTAATTTAGTTTTGCCGTGACCACGCATCGTGCAACTGGTTCCAAATACCGGCAATCAAAAATTAAAAATAGTTAATCGTGAGTGCCCGATATATAATAAAATCTATAAATTCTGCGATAATCTTAGCTTAAATTGATTACAATGTGTCCAAGTCACATAAGACCATGAATCATGGGCAATTCTAATGTGTCATTACGTACAGAGCGTTATTTATTTATTCAAGTAACATTGGTCTACTATTGAGTTTCAAGCACAAATAGAAGTGGTGATTCTCCCAAAATAACAGTTTTCAACTTAATAATAATAGAACTGTGGTTAATAATAAATCTATTATTTAAATTTTCCCTTTAATATTCTCAGCTTTGAGTCATAAATGGGCTTCTTTGTCCGATTCAGCCTAAATCAAGTGGCTGTCTGCGACACGCTTTTTCATGCCGAATAAATACTGGCCTGTATCTGAGTTTATATCAAATAATATTTGTTCCGGCGACATTGCCCTTGTGAACTTTGGTAAAGGGGAACTATATAAAAAGAGAATACATAATATATAATATATAATAAACTGTACTTTAGTTCTTGCTTTAGTCTAAAAACTAAAACATAAAGTAGGTTTCATTCACATCTGCTTTTTTTTCGCTTAATGTGGAGATAGACAAAAATTCGAAAAATAACTTCTGATCCTGTAAATATGATTGAGAGAGTGAGATTTTCTAGAAAAATATTTCAAGTAACAATGCGGGTTCCTTAGAGTCTTATTATGGGTAGCTAGGGGAACCACCAACGCTTGGACGCTTGGATATTTATTTGCCCACAGTAGAAAGATGTTCAGTGTTTGAGAATTACGATTTTGGGTGATTTAGCTAGAAGATTTCTCTGTGCAAACCATTTAAGTAAAGTAATGCTTATTATATGTGCAATATAAACCGGTTACACAGACAATATTAAACTAAACTTTATTTCGTGTCTAAAGAGTTTCGTCTGTAAAACCTTTGGGCGATAAACGGACGCTCTTTGTCCAACGCGGCTTAAATCAACCGCCTGTCTTCTACACGTAGCCTGTGAGAGGCTTGCTAAATGCATTAAATATCAAATAGTAATAGTCTAAGAGGATATTTTTATGAGCATAAAGTCTATTAAATAATCTTGAGTATACTACAAATGGCAAAAGAAGCACAGGGCGTTCCCCGACTAGGTGTACAGACGACCTGATAAAGCTAGCGGGTAACTGCTGGATGCAGAGGGCGCAGAACCGGTTCGGATGGACGGATTCTACAAATGTTCGATTTAAATATACAAAACTAATCGCGTGCCCGCGACTTCGTCAGCGTTTATTTTTCATAATTCTAAAATCTTGAAACAACCTACGCATACATACAATGAGTATTTATTTACTTTATCGCCCAATTTACAAAAAAAATAATAACTTCCTTAGGAATCACTCTACCTGTTGTAGAAAACCGTGAGAAAATTCGTCCCATACTTTTGAGTTTGTCATGAACAGACAGATAAACACACACGAGGGACTTTGCTTTATAATATTTATAGATATACAACGCGAAGCCGCGGGCAAAAGTTAGTAACAAATCATTTCACTGTAAGCGCTATTTGGTATTAAGTTCAGAAACTCGAAATACATTGAGGAAGGAGTAAGGTTCACCTTAGGGCCATCATTCCTTATTTATTAAACAGTAATTGATTTGATGCAAGACGAACTTTTGCCGCGGCGAGGCTCTGAAATAATAACTCAAACTTTGTTTATATTGTAGATAGCGTTTCTTAATTACGCAGAAACCGCATCGGGAATTGAGAAGTCAGTACTTTGTATTTAATCTTTTCGTGGTGTTAGGAATCAAGATATTTCCCACTAGTAATAAATCTATTTGTACCAAAGAATGAACTTGAATTTCGATGATACCAACTAAGTTATTAGTGCTCGAAGTTAGTTAAAATTAATTAAAATTAAAATATAAGTTCTATGATTTATTTTTATAATAATTATAAGATGGATGGTAAGATGAAAATCTGACGTTTCTGGGGAATCTTTAGCATTTCAAAAGGCGGTACAACATACTGACCGGTAGTACAACCGCCATCCGCCTGATACGTCCTGAAACATGACTTGAAAGTTATCAGCTACACTTACAAGGGAGGCGACCATCTAGTTACTCCATTAGTTTTCAGAAGTAGCAACGCATATGTACATGACGTCAGGCAGGATTTTAGTATGTTCGATGGTGGATGTGGATGTCCATGGGGTGCAGATTCCATTTAACTTCACATGCCCTGCACTGCTCGTTTTCTACTTTGCCAACATAAAAATTCTACATAAAATTATAAAATCTATACGTTTATTTTGTAGCGGGTTACCTCACTTGGTTCAGTGGCATCAGATACTGTGTCAGTGTACCAAGGTATATGAGATTTTCACGCACTATAAATCTCTCACTAGACTACATCTATGATTTTGAAAGATGCCGAAATCTCTAGAACAATGCACTTGTATCCTTGAGCCAACATCCCTGTTATGAGTTCCGGAGAGATATTCAATCCGCTGAATTGTCTACGTTGACATCAGACAGAATTGGTGAGTAATTCAACTCTTTCTGGAGTCGACATATACACATACCTATTTAGTACATTGTTAAAACTACTAAAAACTTCAGCAAAACTAATAATTATGTTGAAATACACGTACTTGTAAAGAGAGTAATAATGACGACTTATTCAAGTATCCAATTATTCAAAGTATTCGTAGTACTTTTAAAACACGGCATGTTTCGCGGACTGCGGTAATCCTTAGACGACAAGTAAGTTATCCTACTTGTTCAAATGTTCAAATACATATAAAATGCGACGAATGTCTCTCTGCCTGTTTATTTATAAACAATGTTTTTCATACACTTCTAAAGCTGACAGAACTATTCGTGACTTAGCTAACTTTAGCTGCGGTGGTACCAGAAAACATATTAAAAAGGCTGGCAGAAGTCTTAATGTTTTGATTGGTGTGTTGAGGCCGATATACGAATATGATGTATTCTATGTTATTTAGTTAACACAAGAAACAACTTCAACGCCTGGTACCAAGGACAAGTACAAGACGTGAATTTTGAAGGTTATGTGCAATTTGTACCAGATTTTTTCCTTTTTACTATATACCGGGTACTCGCGATTTTTGTATTTATACTGCAACTGGTTCGAAATATTGGCAACCGAAAAATCTTTAATCGTGAATACACGGTACATAGTAAAACATATAAATACTTTGAATCATATTTTTTTGTTTTATGAAATAAAGTAAATTAAAATAAATAGTAAACGAACATTCAATCCACCTGAACGTAAATTTGATAATTGCAGCCTATATAATATATTTGAATACACACATAATAACAAAAGATTCGTTGTTACTCCCGAGTAGTAATACAACAAAAGTCAAATGTACATAAATACGCACGTAATAATCAGTTATTGCGTTGATGTCATAAAGGACAAAGAGGATCGCTTAAAGTCTAAGTGGTTCGGCAACTTTCCTACCATACTCTCCCACCGAAATGACAAAATGAGTATAGATATGCAATGTTGCCCATTAGGACCATATAGGTTCTATCAGCATTTGTCCGTGGGCGACAGTAACCATTGAACACATTAACTGCGGCGCTGATATATTAGGTTGGATCAGCGTTGCGAGAGGCGATACTAAACTGGAGCTTATTTCTGTAGACTGAAGATTCGCCGGCAATTCACTGCAATATTGTATTTTTAGCATCTGCGTATCTAAGAATACACACACGTAATGTCCGCCCATGTCTTGTAGCGCCGACGTAAACTCAGCACTTGTGTTCGCCCGTAATCCGTACAGATGTATGTGTACAACATGTATATACAACCCGCAAGCGCGTTGCGCCGCGCAATATACAGAAGTGTTTTACGCCGCAGGGAAAGAGTTAACACAGCATGCTCTTAAAATTTCATGCTTTTCTGCATTAATATAATTTTTGCAATTGCCTTAAGCAGCGGAATTGTGAGCAAAGTCGCGGGTAGAAAGCAAAGTAAAGATACCATAGTTAAGAATTCTCAAGCACCTAATTTGTGTAAGTTTTTCTGTGGTTCGCCTTGCATATTCTCATATATGTTTGCTTAAGTTGTTTAACCCGTGTAAAGTTTCAGAAAGTACTATTTGCCGTACTTGTACCTCATACTGTTTGAAATATTCTGTAAATTATAAAATACCACGTTTTGTCAGCGGCTTCGTTGCCGTAAAAGTCGGTATTACGAAATATCGTACTACCTTCCAACCCCTTTTGAGTCCCCTTAGGGGAACAGTTAAGCATTTTTTGCACCACATTTTAATAATTTTAGGACTGACATACTCATGTGCTTCATAAGGAAATAAATGATCAAATAAATTTTACTCTTCAAATTCTATTTACAAGGAAAAATATTTCAATCGGGCAAAGTCAACGTACTACAAATCAATTCTGCTTCAATCAAAGATCAAACAACTTTATGAATTCAGTATTCGAGATCTTCAATCATGAGATCTTTGCTTCAACACTCGCGATGTGCTAGCGATTGCTTAAGATTATGTTAACTAATGTTAAAATAGCAAGCAATTGATTTAGATCACAGCACTTCCCTATATTCATTTAGATTTGTATTCAGCTCCCAAAACTCGATTTAACTTAAATAGCTCACAAATTCTTGGACTTTGACCAACGGTAGCAGTATTGCTTTACTAGAAGTAAAACAAAATATAGGATTGAATAAAATTAGCATGATACTTATTAACAATTTTTTTGAGTTTTTTCTCGAATACTTTGAGATGGCATGCAAAAGAAATACTATTGGAAGCAGACGTACATCAGCGTTTATTTTGGTATCGCGAATATATGGGACAGGTGTTATTTACCGTCAGGTATCCTGTTAGTCTGTGTATCGTATCGTAAGGTTAAGTTAAAAATGCCCTAGCTGGAAATCATAAATGTATAATAAATATGCTTCAATATATTATTATATTCTTAAACTACATACCACAAAATGTTGTTATTTTCCCTTTTTTATTTTTGCCGTAGGTTGTGCTTTCGAAAATTTTCAGTAGGCTTGCTCTTTTGAGATAAATCATCAAAATAGATAACATCCGATAAAAAACAACTTTATATATTTTTTAAATTATGGATTAATCATCTTTTTCTCTTGTTTCTTACGAATTCCATATTATAAGGTAATGCTTACAAATTACTGTCAATAAAATCGAATAACGCTTGTCGTCGAACCAACATAAGTGTAACAAGTCACCCAGAGTCGACTTTTTCTAATTCTTCTTTTATAACGCGTTCATTTATCATCGAGTAAAGTTTGATATTAAAGGTAGGTACCATTTTTCACGGAGATCTGATTGGACAGGAGCGTCAGGTGATGTTATAATAATTCCGAAGAATTTCATTAATTTGCAATGCGAACGAACTGTGAACTTTGCTAAACAAAGTCAAGAAGAGAAAAAATAATTTATTCAAGCTTAACACGCTGTCAGAACTCTCGGACTTTTTCCGGATAAATATAATTAATTTTAGTTCATTGTTGATGAGATTAGATTGAGTTTATAATATTGTTTATTTAGTTTTTAGTCTTCCAGTTAAATTAAAAAAGCAATTTTATAATTTCTCCATTTTCGTCTGTTATTAGCACTATTCTCCGAAACTATTTGATTACATAGATTGTGATTCATGAGCTATGCAATATATAGTGAAATTACAAAAAATAGGAGTGATACTAAATACTTAAATGTTTCGTGTTTCTTCCGTGACCACACATGTAACTGAGGGAAATAACATCCAGGATACTTAAACAAGTAGGCTATCATTCGATAAGTCATCGAAAATTATATAGATTTATGCGCGATCCAAAATTAATTATGTACCATTTGCTTTTTCGATGAACGAAAACAGGATGGCGCAACTTGCATGACTATAAGTTGCCATAGCCAGTAATGGGGCAGTAATGGTTTCATGATAAAATCACAATATTAAAGAAATAAAGATAACATTATGATAGATAACAGTAAACTTGTCTTTTGTCGGAGATTACGCTATTCCTCCAGAATGGGATCCCAGATATTTCAATAAGACCTGTCCGCGATGACCCTCGCTCACTTTATCACTATTAAAAGCCCGCGTATCAAAAGGAAGCAGCAATTGAAATCTGTCCTCACATCTATCGCGCAAAATAATCTTGTTTCTTTGTCAAGAGGTCCCTTTGAACAAAACAGTCACTACGCTAAGTGCATTTTATTCTGTTAGACCCTTTGAGAAAGGCCTGACTGAGGTTTGACCAGGAAGATGGACCTCTCTGTATCTATTACGCTATCAGAAACTCATTGAATGTAGAGAGGGTAAGAGGCCTAGTTACAGTGGCTGAGGAGTAGCCAACAGCCGTCCATGAGAATTGGTTAAAATTCGATTATTCGCTGCCATTATTCGAGAGTTCCAAGTTTGGAACGAGGCGACGCCACTTAGGACCATTTCGTCCACTTGATGGCTAAATGCTTAAGGCTAATATTGCTTTCATACAAATTGATTCAATAACAAAAAGACAAAACGCGTTTAAAGATTGTCGACACTATATTACATTTACACAATACTTAAAATAAGAATAGAGCTAAAACTAAGTTTTTTTTATAATATTTATATGTGGTGTAACTACAGACCATTTGGGGAGATATCACCGCTACACTCATAATTATTTTCATTTCATTTAGACAGATGTGATTGCCGGTTACACTTAAAAACGACGCGATCTACTCAATCCTTAAGAGTAACAACGCACTTGTGCACGAGTTCAGATGCGACTTTAGTTCCTTTTAAGCTTGTATGAGGATGTTCTTGAGGTGCAGGGTTTTCTCAACATCAAGTAGCCTACACGCTAGTTTGCTACTCTTCTCACATAGGAAAAGGGAAAAGAAACATAGTATTTAAATACAAAAAACATATTCAAATTGCTGTTCTGTGGATGAGTACCTAAATAAGGTTACTTGACAATCATATAATACATCGTTAGGAAGTTTCATTTATTTTGTAGTAATCTTTGATACTTAATTAAAACAAAAATAAAATTTAGGGTTTTATAACATCAGATTTAATACATCTGCGCGTTCCATCGCATGATAAATGGTTACTGCCTCATTAACTTCAGTACTATTTTGTAATAGGTAATTGTATAAGGTTGTAAGTGGATGTACAAGGGCTCGTACAAGGGTGTCATACATGCTTGCTATTCTTCATATATAAAAAAGTAAGAAGGAAATAGCCCTTATGAGGTCTTATTTGTAATATGTACTAAGCTAGGTTTGTGACAAATTGTGCCAATCTGTATTGGACTATCATTGGACCTCAAAATCTCTCACTGAGAATATACATATCTTGAGAAGACATAGAAAGTTAGTTATCGGCATTAATTAGCGCGTAACTGAAACCTAAATTAGCTCAGTTAATATTCGTCTATGAAAATTAAATAGAAATATCAATAGCAAATTCTGACATACTCAATTCTACATGTTCCAAGGCAAGTTTCTGCGCTGCAGACGCGAAGAAGTTCCAGCCGAAACTTTGAATTTGAACTGAAACTTGAAATCTTTTGTGTAACTTGTGGGCTTGAGTCACATAGTTAGCTGGGTGTTTACTACTATAGCACTTTAGATTGTACTGAACGAGGAGGGAGATCTTGTAAGCGAAGTTTGAAGAGTTTGGGAGAATGACATATTGTACGGGGAATAAAGTAAACTTGGATTAACAGACAATTAGCTCAGACTTTGGTTCAACAACTTACTAGCTTAAAAAAAAGATTGGCGTTAAATGGTCTCTAGGACTAGTGGGTAGTTTCCTAACTTATTATTGAGACGATTGTGGATTCAGGTCTGTTGGCTCTAAAATAGTTATTTTTACAGTTAGGACGATTGTAGGTTCGAAATCGATCGCTGTCATCGACGCAGTTATAATTATGGCCGGCCATGGTTATACATTTGAAAGATGTCTCGTATCCGTAATTTTTTACCAACAACTAAGGGTTCATTGTTAACATTTCTAAAAAAGAGAAAGGTAATCGTTTCATCGGAAATGAATCTTTCAATGAATCGGAAAGGTTTTTTCTTTTGTTGATGTATGTTTATCTATTATTTTTAACTACATTATTGTTTACTACGATTCTTTTGAATTTTCTGTTGTTTGTTTAATTCACACATGAAACTCGCCCTGTTTTTCATACGACCTATTAAAATTGCGGTTACATTTTGTGCTATTTTTATATATTATGTTTGTTTAGCTTTATTATCAAACAAATTTACAACATTGGCGCAAGAATTTGGTGCAGTCTCCTGTTACTTAATAAGAGCACTGTAAGTAAAACTTTGGAAGTTGTTATTCAAATTGAATAAGGGTTGCCATACTTATTAAAAAAATCAGGATATGAATACAAAATACAAATATGTCGGCATAAACCAGCTGTAGTAATACTACTACTGTATTTTATGAACTAAATTTGGGATTATGAACTAAACAATGGGTACACAAGGAGGTATTAGTCATAACGTTAAGAAACAAATAAGCATGGAGATAATCTATCGATCACTTTTACCCAACTAGCGTTGCCTAATCTAGCTAGAAAGACTTATTGCGACGGTATTGAAGAATTCCATGTCATATGAAACAGTTCAAGTAAATATGAGGTTCTTGTATTCGTTTTTCAAGCAATTATTTCCAGGTTTAATTGACGCCGTTGGCGACAAGAGGGCTTGTACATATCTCGCGCAGAGAATCGTAATCACTATTCAAAGCGGGAATGTAGCTAACGCTCTGGGCATCATGCTGCATGGGCACAGATTCTCTTTTAGATTGTTTAGGTTAGGCTCTCATTACAATTAGTTTTAAGGTTCTTAATTTATTATTTAATTTAATTTTTATATACTGTCTTAGGATTTAGAAATTCAGTAGAATATTTCAAAATCCTAGAACAGTATAAAACAACTATACTTTATATACAAACGTACCAAAAAACCGGATGTGTCCTAAAAGGACAAGTTGGTTGACAACCGCAAATTGAATAGCGATCGCGGTCTTTGCAAACTAGCATGTAAGTTGTTTAAGAACCCGAATAGTACTTTGAATAGGCGACCTACGTTAGTTTGGAGTTTCGGGGCTACGGCAAAATGACATATTGTTTAAACTTGGGACTATAGGAAAGTTGCGCTTGAAACGAATTGCTTAACGATTTGATTGGCTTGTGACTGGGGTTTGGTAATTACGGTGACTAAGTTCGGGAGTAATGCGGTAATTACCGTCAAACAAACGTCAAACCATGTTAGGACGTGTTAGTACTAAGGTAGTTGTGGATGCAAAAATTTTGATATCCGCGGACGTGGATAATTCGAGGTTCAAATCCGCGTTTGCGCTTGCGGATTGCATGCACTTTTAAAATATGTTTTAAGATTTGTTTAAAGGTGGGAGAACTATAGTTCGACTGGGGAGGTACCACCGCCACCCTCATAATCTGCCGTAAAGTATTT
>DWON01008840.1:0-11823 GCA_018251015.1 Phocides pigmalion okeechobee | reverse complement strand
TACTTTAGATGCGACATGGTACCAAGAACGCTAGTCGCATTCCCTCCTGAACAGCAATCGCAATTCTCTACACGAGATATGAACCAGATTTCTCCTTAATAACAGAGTCCGTTAAATGTAAACCTAATTGTCTCAAAAATATATTTAAAGGTAGGAGAATCACAGTTTGATCGGGGAGGTACCACTGCAGTCCTCATAATCCGCCGTAAAGCATTGTGTTTCGGTGGGAGAAGTGCCGTTGCCAGCTATACTTTGAAGCGAGGCGACCATCTTAGTTCTCAGGAGAAGCGACGTAACTAAGTTCGAGTTCCGATAGGATTTCAGTCGTGTTTGTGGTTGTACGTGGATGTCTATGAGCTGCGAAACTTAACATCAGGTGGTTCGCACGCTCGTTAGCTACTCTTCTCACATAAAAAATATGTTTACGTTACGTTTTTATTATAATAAGTTTTAAGGTATTAAAGTGACATTTAGGTAAATTAATTTTATGTTTATAAATTGGTTATATTAACAACTTAAGCATATAAGATTACCTTATTCGAACACGGTTTAGTTTATAAGTGTTTCATTATAAAAATATAATCAGCAAGTTAACAAAATATTTTGTAAGCTTCTGACCCTATGATCTGCGAACTCGACCGCGATATTTACCAAATTGATTTTTATGCTGAATTTTAATATGCAACCGATGAAATTAGTTGGTATAAATTGTTACTGATTTAGAAATATTTGTTTGCATAAGATGGTTGTGTTTCCGAAACCCAGAAATAACAAGCAGAATATATTATAGTAAGTATATTCATGAATGTACATGTATATATGTACTGATGCACATAAATAGCATAATTTTATTTCATCATATCATTTCGTGTCTGCCGAACACTGAAAGAGTAGCAAAGCAACTCTAATATAAAACATAAAATTTGCACAACTGAATTATACCACATAAAGAAATGTATCTCAGGTATATGAGTGCAACATCGATTAATTAAGGTTGCTCCTTATTTTCTGGTGAACTGTTTCCTCTTGTATAACATGATATTAAAGTACTTTACAGATCTTTAAGAGAAAAGTTCTAATCATTTAATACTATAGTTTAATAGTAACTGATAAAACAAAAATTACTCTAAAGTAAGCTTCTGGCGACTGCCATGGGTCCCTGGCATGCCATCCAAGGAAGTAAGACTGAAAAACAGCACTACTCCGGACTTCGATTCCAGATTAGCGAGGACACCTTTTGCCGTATTAGTTATATGTGTCAAGTGTATTTATCTATATCTATATCTTTATTTATACCTATACCTATATTTATACCTTTATAGCAACAAAAAATATTATTTTTAACTTCAGATCAAATTTAATCCAATTCATAAACAAGAAAATGTTTGTAATAACTATTTGTTTTAACATATGCTTACGCACTCCTAAAGAGTTTCATTTGGTACTTACTCTCTATAGCGAGAGGCCTTTCTAAGCAACAATAGATATTCGATATTGAAGTTATTTCTTTATGGATCAATGTGAACTATTTTTTTGTCTAGATGAATCATGTGATATTCAAGGTATCAAGAATAACGATTTTATATAAATAATTAACGTAACTGTGTCATTTTGCTTTCACGTCATATTTACTTATTTATTTATTAGTTGTACCAACGAAGCAATCACTGGCATATTTGTTACACATTTGTTATACTTTTGCGTACAGACTAGTGGCAAGTGTTGCTTCACTTATTTTGTAGCTGACAAACGGCATGCAATTAATTACAAGCAAGCAAAAACTAAAAAATATTACATTACAATGGTATAAAATAATAATAAATTATTATTCTCAAATAACTTTTAAAAAATAAATTATATTATAAAAAGAAAAATTAAATAAAATTATTAAAAAGCAGAAAGAAGAAGAAGAAGTAATCTTTACGTTATAGAGTAACTGAGCAATGGTGAAAAAATGCATTTATTTTATTTTTAATTATTCAATAAGGGACATACTCGTTACATTCCGCACCAAGCAGCACAGCAGCACAACCCACCGCAGCCCACACATTGTCACGGCAATACTAAACTCAGTTCAGCGTGTTTCCGAAACACATGATCACTGTCACACACTAACTTATTCCGCAAGTATTTCGTGTCATCTTCGTTCGAAGCTTATCTGGAAAAGAAAAAAAACACACATTAATACAGTAATAAATTATATAATATGTGATTTCTAACTAATATCATGGCTGAATTTATATATGTAACCTAAGTTGCGTAGAATAGTATGCAATGAATCAAAACATAGGCGATACGAACTAGTTAGACATATCGGCAATATAAATCAAAAGTGTTTAAAATTAATCGTGAGTACCCAGTACATAGTAAAATAAAAAATAGTATATTTTATGAAAAAAAAACATATTGCTTTCATATATGTACTACCGATGCCCTCGGAATACATCGTAGAGCTCTTGTTTTTTATACATAATGAAAATAGCTAATTGACATATAGTCCACTTGACGGCAAGTGATCGTTGCCGCTCATAGACATCTGTAACCAACTCCATAAAGAACAAGAGTTTCACCTGAAGTTGGTCACAGTTGCGTTGCTATTCTACTAAGGTTAGAGACCTTAGTCTCTCTTAGTCTAGGCCTCATTTGTAAGTGAGCCGGCGACCATATTTTCCTACTGATACGGATGTAAGCTCCACGCTAGGAATAGATGCGACGATTGACGTGTAGGTTCTACCACATTGCTAAACAAAATATCTACGTACGACCCAAGATAGGACTTCGATGATGTTTGAGGTTCCATGTGGATGTCTACCTTAATGATTATTTGATAATAGGTGACCTGATGTTATGTCGCCTAACTTCAAAGTGTAGCCGGTAACAGCACCTCTCCAACCGAAACAAAAGGAATGCTTTACGGCGGAATATGAGGGCGGCGGTGGTATCTCCCCGGTCTATAGTTTTCCCACCTTCACCATGCTCATTTTCCACTCTTCTCACATAAAATATATCTGTGTCATATGTATAATATATTTGTTACACAAACTTCATACATAAATACACAGAAGATGTACAATAGCGCCGCATCTCGCCCGTGGGATCCCGTTCCCGTAACGGCGCACCGTTAGCGTTTATCGGCCACGGTTCATTGGGGCTTAATTACGATCGATTCGCGTGCCGCCGCCGCAGTTACTAACATTTGGATTTACTTCACTCGACTTTTCATCAAGTTAAACGCAGTGACAGCCTAGTGGTTGAGATATAATCTATTACTCGGGAGGTCTGGTTTCAAATCCTTAGCATCCTTCATTTTTCGACTTTACATGGGATATTAGAATAAATAGAACATCCCTTGCTTTAAAGATGTAGGAAAAAAATTAGGAAACCTGCTTAAAAGTGTTCTACATCAAGTGAAGTTTACATGTAAAAAGCTATATAATTGTCTCATTGGACTCCTTTAAAAATAGTATAGTATAGGAATATAATATATTAATAATAATTATAACGAACACAGATGTCCGATAGAACTCTGTCGATCGAATAGTGCTGATAAGCTCTACTACGCCGTGCTGTCAATTAGGCCCTTGAAAAGATTTCAACGCAATTTATACGTTCGAGGCATGTTATCAAGCTGTGTATCCAAGTATTTTATATAGAGTTACTAAGTTATTAAGACGTTTTGAATGAAACTAACTCCATAATGTAGGTTTTATCTATCAGTTTTTAATAGCAATATATTTACTTATTATTATATCTATAACTCTTAATTTTTTATCGTTTAAATATTTAATAAATTATGATCAAAATAAAATGTATATTAAACATTGTACTGGATTAAATTTAATTACCACTAATTATTTTTATTTAAATAATGTATATTATATATCTTTGTTATATTACAGTTTTATTATTTATTATAAGACCTACTATCGAAATACTGAGGCACCATTCATTAACTATATAATATTCCAATCTTCACATATCTAGAAAACTCATAAGCGAGAGATACGATTAATATGTAAAATCAAAGAGCATTGTCCTACCGCAGCAAGCCTTCGGTAAGCAGCAATCTTTTCCGCTCAACGAATTACTCAAGAACGTTAATTGTAAAGTATAATTGCCTTTTGCAAAACGATGCAAGTTCCTACGGCGTGCGTGTGGAATTATACTGGTTTATGTTCTTTGACTAATTGTGTTTTATATAGAGCACCGGAGTTCGATAGTAATAATAAATAAAACTTAGAGGACAGACAAGAGATAGTAGAGTTAGGATAAATTCTATTGTCACTCAGTGTTAATACTGTTAAAACGATTCCACATGATTCGTTTCCAAACATAACGATTAGCTTAAAATGTTTGATCCTTTTGACTTTGAAAGCCTAGGGCTGTGGGGTCCGAGTACCAAAAACTTAAAAAAATGAACCCCACGCTTCATTGGCACTAATGATATGAGGGCTGATTATATATATTACGCATCGTAATAGTTCGTCAATACGTAAACATACAGTTAGTGTTGTGAGAAGGTTTTTTTCAGAATGCATATTGAATCCATATGTTTTTCTAATAAAAATATAACAACGTAAAAACAACAAATACGTAACACGAAGTAAAAGTAAGTAATCTACTCTAACAAACTTTACGCCCTTCGGAGAAAGTTAAATTAATATTTATAACGCGCTACGAAAGATGTAAATCGCTTGATTAGCATAGAAGGGAAATTCCTAAAGGTTGCAATTTGCAGACAAATGATTGACGTAAGGTAATGTAGAGTTTGCGAATTTACAAAACGGTATTATACAAAGCGGAGTAGTAATGCACTTACGCATATTATGTAACGGAAACTAGACTATGGTTAATCTTTGAGAAAAATACTAGGAATTGTTTAATTAAAATGTTTTTATATGTCATTATCCATACACGTATCATCGATCGATTGTAATATATTTCGTTCGGTTAGTATTTGTTCATTATTGAAATATATTGATAGACTGCTTAATATCAAGTATTATACTGAAGTTCATTTATCATATTATTTACTATAAATATAAAATATGAATTAAATACTTTATGTTAATTGTATTATATATAAAAATCGGTTAGTAAATTTACTTAGTTATTAAGACACTAAAAGTACCTAAATTATTATTAAAGAATAAATAAAGTAAAATTTTGAAAAATGTGATTAAAATGTGAACAAAGATATCTATAAAATAAAAAAACCAAACATACATTAAAGATGTTTTTACCTATCGAAAGATCATTGAACCTGTCCTTTTATGTGTCTGTATGTCCACATTCAAGTTTTATCGTATTTTTTTCCCAGCGCCTTAAAGTATAGCTTCCAAAACACGAATCAGATCCTCTTTACCATTTAATTACACGGAAGTTTAGGCAACCGTTGTAAAATACCGCCATTGTTCTTGCGGTTAAATTATTGTTTTCTTAATTTAGGTAACGAGAAATTAATTTTCGCAGAATTTGAAATATTTGTAACGATTTACATACTATGATAAAAATATTTCTCTAAAATTAACTTTGAGAATAATTTTAATTTTTACACCAAAAAGCTCGTTGTATCAATTGACGACTCACGTGATGCAACGGTAATGTTAACGGGCTGACATGTAGAGTTTTCTGGGTTCAATCCTCGGCCAGGCATATATTTGCGTGATTAATTTAGATTTTTATATCAGCCTGGGTGTTTACGTACTCGTCTTGTATGTGTGTATGGAACCCACGACACAGCGAATCATAGTACAGAGCAAAGCAAGTATAAAACGAAGTAAGAAAGTATTTTACACTTCGTTTTCTTATATTTTTTATTACTCAGTAGTAATTATTTACTCTATATTAACTATGAAATGTCTATACATTGAATAATAGTTTTTAATAACATGAATCTAATAAAATGTCACTAAACTGTACGTCTACTAATTCACTGTTAATCGTTCGCTATGTCGCTATCTAGAGAATGCAGCTTGAAAGCCTATTGTTTGTAACGACTCTACCTTTTTACACCATAGACCGGAATATAACGCGAATCGTTGCAGACGGAAATATTAAATACTTATATTTTCTAAGAAAACTCTACATAGAGATAAAACACATACTATAGAATACATAGAAAAGAATAATACATTTTGTTGTAATTTGGTATCAACATATGGTGTAAAAGAATAGCCTTGGAGATCCTATTTTTGAAAACAAATGTAGAGATGATTTTGTTGATGATATTTTTACATGACAGTCAGAGGTTGCTTAAGTCCATGCACATCCATATTCAACCGCAACCAGGGCCGATGTCCCATCTGTGGGCATACCGAGACGCGTTGCTACTTCTGAGGATGTATATTCACCGCATTTGTTATAAGTTTATTTTACAACGATGGTAACACCAGTACCCTCATAATCGGTCGGAAAATAGTTGTTGGGTTACGGTTGGAGGATAACTTGTGGGCACCATGCTCAGTTGCTTCTTTTTCCATAAATACTAACATATTGACACCAATACAGTCTCATAACTTTAGTTACATAGATTATACATACATTAGTTTATCGTTACATAGTTTAGTATAATGGAAAAGATTATTTTTTCAAATGCAACATAACTTGTTACGGCTGATGTCGACGTAATTGTGAGTTACTTCGTAGTTTACATAGTAACCCAAGCGTATGAAACTGCAAACAAAAGACGGGAAAAATCATACGCACATATTTTAACTGTTTACTGTTAAAATTAATTCTTAATGTTGTTGTTATAGTTTTTATGTGTGGTATAGTATAGTATAGTGACGGATTAATAAAGTTTTATATGATAGAACTATAGTTCGAACGGGGTGGTACCATAGCTTTTCATAATGAAGTGATTAATTTTATCAATCATTCCCCGTGAAGCAACTGCTGCTTAACGATTGAAGAACTGCGGTTAACTAAAGCGAGGCGACCATCTCAGTCCGTATGTAGCCCGGTCCGGTGTAACAATGCATTTACGTAAGAGCTTGAATAAGATTTTGTTCCCCTTTGAAGAAACCTAGAGTTCCAACGTAAAGAAAAGGTATATGAAATAGGTAGAATTAGCTTACATTTATCTATATATTTAGACAAAAGACAAATTTTAACAAGTCTTTTTTATTTCTTCAATCCACTGTTCTTCATTCCTATATGTTATAGAGTATTATGATGTAGTCTTAAAGCCAATTACGGATTTACATTTTGTAGTTAAATCAGTAGTACATTATTGAATGAAAAAAATAATCCTTAAAGTAAAATACTTTTAATAAAGATTGCTTTGCTTAGAATGAGTTCCTAGAGCGCTTGCAGCATTACTTCTTTGAATAACTAAGTTAATTCTCCGACCGAGGTGCGCTAGCACTCTGATAATCGGCATAAATTACACATCATTATGCACTTAATATAAAATATATTTTGCGTATTTTCTTAAAAAGCATAAAAATAAACCGTGGCTTTTTGTATAAAAATTCATATTTTCATTACTGCATGTTAAACCCAGTCGTATTATTAAATATGTGTGCATATTATATAATTACCATCCATACGTAAATATTTGGTTTTAATATAATAGTAATTTGACATCCTATCGTGTAGTAGTTAGAAATCCTATCTGGAAACCGAAAGTTGGTGGGTTCGATTTCTGTCAAGAATACAAATTTTGTGGCAAGTACGTTTGTTTGTTTTATGTCTACATGTGAAGATTTATGTCTACTGTTACTTACAGTAACAAAAGCCTAACAAAAAGAAACGAGCTTTTTGTAAATTTAATACAAAAACTCGCTGGCATATATACATAAAAAATTCAACATCGCATGTCCTTTTGAAAATATTACAGAATTGAAATACTATACTACACTTTAAACATTTTTTGTATATTCTGTAAATTACAAAAAATAAATTGAAACATCCAATCAATTCTAAAAATCGTCAAATTTCTAAATAGGCCTCCATTACTATATAAAGGTGTGTTATTTATTTTTGTCAACCGTCGCCTCGCAGCGTAGATTCTACCTATTTAAGATCTGATGACCTTGCGTAGGTTGACCTTACATGTATACAATATTCTCTGCGCAGCTGAGAAATAATGGATTCTCGTTTAGTGACTTGTAGAGAAAGTAAAGATAATTATTTATTTATGTATGAAAATTATAAAAATTTTCTGCTTTTATTGTTGGTCCTATTAACCAGAAGATTCAAAATATTATAAAATAATCGTATTTATCGAACTGCAAAATTATTAAAATTAATTAAATTTTGAAGGTGGGAGAACTATAGTTCGACCGGCGAGGTATCATCGCCGCCTTCATAATCCGCCGTAAAGCATTACTTGTGTTTCGGTTGGAGAGGCGCGGTTGCCAGCTACACATAGTCCTCAGGAGTAGCAAAGTATCTACGGTCGAGTTCAGATAGGATTTCGGTCGTGTTTGTGGTTATACTTGAATGTCTACGGGCTGCGACCACCTAACATCAGGTGGTTTACATACTCGTTTGCTACTCTTGTCACATAAAAATAAAAATTTAGAAAATACTGTTAATTTAATATGCAACGCAGACAAAGTCGTGTTTGTCAGTTATTATAAAATATATAGAACTTTTATTATCATAATTGAATCAAATAGAAAGCTGTGAGTCACTTGAATGTCATTTTATTTTTAGAAGAGCATGCGATTATGCAAAGTTTTCCATTTATCATTATTAAAATTTTATACTATTTTGCAAACATTGAAATTGTTAATAAGATAAATTTATCATAAAATTCAAGTTCGGTTTTAATTTTTGAAAGTATCTATATCACACATCAGAGAAAGCTCTTAGTTTCATTTATAGTCAAAAAAGTAAGTTTAAATATAAAAGCAGACTACAGAAATAAGTCTCACACTAAGAAGTATGAAACAAAAAATATTTTATCTAAAACTATTACGTACAATTACATTAGTTATCGCTTATTAAACAAAAAAAAACAATTCATTGGTTCAAGTATAATGTGTACAATGTACGATTCTGAGCATTGTATTCTTAAAAGCCTGCGGAAGCTTACTAAGGTAAAAATAATAATAAAAATTAGTTCAAAACTATCTTTGAAGGGTATAAATTAAAATTTCCATCAGAATCAAAACATAAAATCATTGCGTATAAAATTATAATAAATTTCTTGGTAGGCATAATTCCGGTTCCCATATTATATAATATTAACTAATCTGGAAAGAAAGTTGTATCGGAAAACCGGAAAACTGAGTAATATTACGGTGCACCCACCCATTTGATTAAAACCTTTTTCAATTCAACTTACTACAGAAATTATTATTATTGTAAATTGAAAAGAAAAAAATGTTGAGACACTCTTTTCTTACTCTACTTTGACTGATCTGTCCACTAGGATATGGCGCCTCTTACTGATTAGCCAGTCTAGTCTAATTAGTGACTCCGTCTGCTATGCCGATGTTTGTTAGTTTAATTGCCACCCAGGACATATATTTGTATATGTATGTGTATTTCTTCTATGTCTTGGTATAAAATTATCTATCAAATATGCCAATATTCAGTTATTCGATCACCATACTTCTGAATGAAATGTGGTGTTTGTTCCGATTTTATTTCAGAAGAGTACAAAACACAGGTCACCTCATGCTTGGCTTTTAAGCGTATCCGTCAACCGCACCTTCTAACCGAAATAAAGAGTTGTTTCACTGTGAGGAGGGCGCCGGTAACTCCCTGAACGACAACCATAAAAAAGAAAGAGCGGGTTGCCCAAAGATATTATCATTAAATTTTAGAGAACAGTAAAAGTATATCTGAAAACTTACCATTATAGAAAAATATGGCATCCGATACAAAAATCACCACTTTTCAACGCTCCACTAAATTTGACATGAGTTTCTGTGACAGAAAGCGTCAAATTATCAACGAAAGTTCAAATTACCGACGGTTCGATTGCAAAGGCTGTAACGGTTATAAGGCTGTAACGTAACGCGTGAAGCTCGCTCACCGCGCGAAATGCGACTGACTGCTTGCACTCTACATCGGTAGAGCATCTTGCATTTTCTTATGATGGCAGAGTTTCAGATAGTAGAGTCGTAATTTGATGGATGGTCACGTCTAAGTTAATGTTGTAGAGTCGATTTTACCAGATGTTCACCTTTTCTTACGGCTGTTGGTAGGAACGTGATTGAAGGTTAATCCACCCTAAATTAATCCTACTTATTTTGAAATATAGCCTCCGCATATAACTGGGCTAATTAGGGGTTTTTGATAAGTATCAAAGTAAGAAGATTATCATAACACATCAACTATTTTTATGATTGTAAGGTTGTACATATTGCCGCGATTCAAACTGCGGTATAATTTTTAATTAATACTAACAAAAGAAATATACCTCTAAATACGAAATTTGTAAAAAAAAATCGTAGCACCAGAAGTTAAAATATTACATACCAAATTTACCAATCGTAGGGGACTGGAGTAAATTTATCTTAAAGTGAAATATAATATTCTACTTAAGTATAATTTATAAACTAATGTAATTTTACCGTAAACAAGCTTGTGGGAATGAAAAAAAATATACAAAGGCTTTATTGAAATAGTTGTATAAGCTATCTGACGATCTCACTATTCTAAAAGTTAAATCTGTTTTTTTCATTTTCGAGTGCGTATTAATAAATAATTAATCTTTTTAAACGTATCATTTCAAATATATTTATGTAATATCCTTAAAAACCCTTGCACTTTCAAAACCAATTCTATGGGTTTGGAATTAAATTTAAAAAAATGAAATCCGCAACACGTCGTCCTAAATTCGCCATTTTCTGAATAGATGCTACAGCACGCGCACCAATACAATTCAAACCAAGATGTAGATGTTTAAATCGCTTATCACTTTAGCAGTTACGAAAAGACATAGTAAGGAACATACAAATATTAATTCAGACGTAATATATGTCATCATCTCAAGCATTACTTGTGTTTCAATTGGAGAGGTGCGATTGTCGGCTACACTTTTAAGCGAGGCGACGATCTTAGTCCTCAGAAGTAGCAACGTATCTACGTCCGAGCTCAGATAGGATTTCGGTCGAGTGTACATGGATGTCTATGGGCTGCGACTATTTAACATCAGGTGGTTTACATGCTCGTTTGCTCTTTTCACATAAAAAGTAAAAATATAACCCACTTTTAGAGCTGCCGCAGCGGGTATTAAAAGAAACGCGTGCTTAAAAAACATTTATTGGTACGATGTGATCACTTCATATGATTGTCTTCCGCACACACTGGTACAGAGAAACGTGAAGCACTAAACACAATAGAAGTGAAAGAAAGTATAAACGCTATTTCCTACAAGCTGCGAATTACATCAAATTAGAATCTGCGACCATGTACCATGTACTATGTACACATAATGATTACAGAAAGCAATATAAAGAAAGGCCTAGGAACTAAAACCATAGAGATAAAAAATACGCTAAACTTCACTTGATTAACCGATTATTTGACCGACTGCGACGCGGACGGATATCTACATGGGAAGTAATTTATTTAATTTTAATAAAGCTTAACCTAAAGAATCTAAAGGGAGTCTTAGTCTCATCCAAAGTAGAGTTAAAAATAAGTGCAATAAAACTTTAATCAAAACAATTTCAAGGGAGTGTTCGTGCACATGCGGCATGGTGCCAAGAACGCTAGCCGTATTCTCGCCCTAAATAGCGATCAATCATCTGCGCGACATATGCACCAGCCCTCTTGTCACCAGCAGCTTTGATCAAACGTGGGACTAATTATTTGGAAAAAATACGTTTACATTTCATATTATTTATTTATTAAAAC
>DWON01008839.1:0-11824 GCA_018251015.1 Phocides pigmalion okeechobee | reverse complement strand
AATGGTGTGTATGTGTGTGTATGTGTGTGTGTATGTGTGTCTGTGTGTGTGTGTGTGTTTGTGTGAGTGTGTGTGTGTGTGTGTGTGTGTGTGTGCGCGCGCATATAACTGTTTGCATAGCTGTAGGAATATGAGAAATTACATCCTAATCTCATATTTATGGAAGATTAATAAACAGAAAAGTTGGGTTAAATAATACAAATCCTTATTCTGAATACAACCATCGAGTGAATAGTCTTGAAGCACTCCTCCCTACGTCTACTCCATTCTTACGTCAACCAATTCTTGTGTAGTTAGGTGCGTTTAGGTGTAAAAATGGAGTTGTGGCTCACTTTTGAAGTGACTATTTTAATCTTAGATTCTAACTGTGATCCAGAGTCCTTTAATCTTCAGATATAGTTGACGGAATTGTTTTAGTCTTCAGAGTCTAACTGTGGTCTAGAGCTCTGTAACCGACTTCAGTTGTGACTCCTGTTTTATATTTTAGTTAATTGCGTGCCTCGCCCCGCACATTATTGTACGTTTGCCATCAACAACAGGTACCGATTGCTTAACATGTCCTTTCAAACACAGAAGCGCGGAAATTTTGCGACTGACACAGATGGTCACCCATCTTTGTTCTATGCGTCAGGTGTTCATGGTGGCAATTACCATTTAACATAAAGGTAGGAGAACTATAGTTTGACTGGGGAGGTACCACCACCCTCCTAATCCACCGTAAAGTATTACTTGTGTTTCGGTTCGAGAGGTGCGGTTGCCGGCTACACTATGAAGCGAGGCGACCATCTTAGTCCTCAGGAGTAGCAACGTATCTATGTTCGAGCTCAGATAGGATTTCTATCACATTTGTGATTGTACATGGATTTTTATGGGCTACGACTACTTACCATCAGGTGGTTTGCATGCTCGTTTGCTACTCTTCTCACAAAAAAAGGTAGAACTTCAAGCTTTTTTGGTAATTCAATATTATGAATAAAAGACACAGAACTATTTTACAAACAAGTTACTTGTAGTAAATTCCAATTCAGACGGCAGAACAAATTTACGACCAAAATAAGAAGCAACTCATTTTAGTTACAAATGTAAGTAGCATTATAATAATGAATGCCAAGCGCAAAATCCCATTCACTCCAGAAATCTTAAATTTAACTTAACCCATTCTCTGGATGAAAGTTGCTCGGATAAAAATAAACTCACTCTATTTCGTACGGAAGAAACAGCTTTCATTACAATGCCTTTATTAATTCAAAAGTGTGTCACTACGCTGAGAGCACTTGAAAAAGTTCGAGTTAGCACAATGCGGGTATATGGGACAGCCCATTTGAATGTCGATCGAAAACAGCAATGGAAAGCATTTCAAGTAATCGAACAAAAGGACTGGTAATCGTGATTCAGAAACGTAATTTTATGGATACACTGTGGAGGATAAATGATAACAACCCATGTATACTTGTAATCTAACCCAAACAGGATTGGAGTCTTATCTAAGGACGGCGGCAGATGCAAGGACTGCGTACAAGTTAGATCCGGGAACAAACCCAAAACTATTCGTAATCACATGATGTACCGGAGTAGTAACAGGTCATCTGTTGATTCTTATCAGAATAGAAATGTGTCATTTATGTGAAAACCGAAACCTAGACCCATAAAGACATATTGGTTATCAATTCTTGGCAATAAATCATCAATATAGAGCTCACAATTTCCAATTATTTGAAAGCTACGCACAAGTTGATAACCGTTTATAATAACAGACTGCATAATATGTTATCCAAAACACAGAACTAACCATGAAATTGAAATGAAGTATTGTAGTATAGGGATAGGTGAGATACTCATATGTGTAATCACGTACCTATCTCTATACAACAGTATTGCCATCAGCGGTTATCCCTCCAACACACAACTCGGCGTTTTTTAGCTTCATCATCACGTTCTCCATCTTATTTTTTAGCTTTATCATCTCATCCTGATCACCATGTTTCCGGACACATTACCTATCTATTTATTGAGATCATCAAAATGAACGAAAACACGAGACGTCTTCTGTAAGTTAATGAGAAATTGGAGATCCTGCTTGTCCCAAATAAAGATGCAGTGTTAGCATTACCACGTTATTGTAAGATGATTGAATTCATAGGTATATTTTGAATCGACCATACCAACAAAAGTTACTTACATGCATTCAAAATTTAGGTAAAAAGCTGAGTTCTAAGCAATAGTATATTATGGTTATTCCCATCATTAGTCTTAATTAAGTACAATCTAGATCATCTTTCAAACGAACAAAAAATCGATTTTAGCCATCCAGAAGCTACGATGCAACAGGCACAGATAGACAGATACATCAATACAGAATTATACGTCATACCTATACTACTCCTGTTTTTGCGTCGAGGCTTAAAACATTGCAGGTTTTCAATATTTGAATCACGAATATAAAAGTTTTTTCAAATCATAGGATTTTCAATGACGTGCTGGGTGTCTATTGCTATTAATATTTGTGTATCAAAGCGAGTTCCGGACATCGTTAACGAATCTGCTGTGAATATAGTAATACTAGTAAAAGAGAAAAACATTTTCCAGCTATTTTAGAGTCTACAATGTAGACGTGTTAATCAAATAACACTTAAATTTAAAAATTTATTGAACAATTCGTTAAGGCTAATTTAACTTGATCGACTGACCAAAAATTATTGATTTTACATTGTATTTTCAACACTTAAAGGTGGTAGAATTATAGTTCGACCGGGGAGGTACCAGCGCTGCCCTCACAATCAGCCGTAAAGCATTACTTGTGTTTCGGTTGGAGAGGTGCGGTTGCCGGCTACACTTTGTATCGAGGCGGCCATCATAGTCCACATTTTATCTACGTTCGAGCTTGGATAGGATTTCAGTTGTGTTTGTGGTTGGACGTTGGGGAGGTGTGGTTGCTGGATACACATTATTGGAGGCAACCTTCTTAGTCATCAAGAGTAGGAACGCATCCGCGGCCATCCATGGTCTGCAGTGACCACTAAACATCAGGTGACCTGCGTGCCCGTTCTTACTCTTTCATAATAAAAAAAAATCAGTATACCCCGTGACATGATAAAAAATAGACATTCATACATATTATGTACAATTATACACAGGTTTTTTGTCACTTCTTTTTGGGGGCACGCGTCGAAATTTGTATATCCAAATTTTTATGGCAACTTTTTCATATTTTCGAAATTTCCTTTGAGAGCACTGCGTGCCCCCACAAGAATAGCCCTAATTGTACATACATATATATATATATACACTATACATATAGTATGCATATGTATATGTATCTGTTTATATATACACACAACCAAAGAAATGACTCTCTTTCTGGGGCAATATGTATCACTGTAAAATAATACGACGGCCATTTTTAAATTAATGCAATAAAATACAGTTGGTTTGGCAAGACGCTGCAAGCATCACATTACTTAAACGACATCTGTTAAATGCTAAGATGGAGCCAAATTGTATTTATTATTATTTGGAGCACACATAACCAAGTCCCGTCGTTAATTTGAAATCAGCATCGTGACCCAATTATATGGCAATGTAAAAATAAATAATAATAACAATAATCCGCCAATAATCTGCCGTAAAGCATTACTTATGTTTCAGTTGCAGAGGTGCGATTGCCTGCTATACTTCGAAGTGGGCGTCCATCTTAGTCCTCAGGAGTAGAAACGTATCGACGTTCGAGGTTGGATACGATTTCAGTTCTTTTTAAGGTTGGACGTGGATGCCTTTGGGCTGCGACTACTTAACATCAGGTGGTTTGCATGCTCTAAGTTACTCACTTAATATGCTTAAAAAACATCTATATCTTAAAAAAAATGCACCAATATTTCACATAACGCTTGCTTGATCTCTATTCCAGAAATCCACACACTCGTTGCGTCAAATGGCATGTCAGATGTAACGAGCGGCCCTCCTCCATTACGACGATAGCGTCAATCAAAGCCAATCAATTTTCCTCCTATAGCAATCCTCAATCTACTGACGTTAGTGCACTTCCGACTTGGACCCTTCCTAGCATATCCTGAACGTCAACTTTTGTCATTAACTTTTTCACTTAAATACAGAGTAGTGTCACAGGCCAGATTCAAATTTTATTTTATTTTATTTTATTTCATTAATAACTGTGAGTAACTTCGTCCGCGTTTATTTCAACTTGAAACGTCATAATTCGTTCGTTATTTTCGTTTCAATTCAAATCAGCATGAACTGACGGCAATATACGAAATTCATTGGAATGACAGTGGCGCTATCTGTGGAAAATTGGTCGTACCAACTCAGAAACTCATAGCTCACACGATCAAGAAGATAAAGTATTTACATACACTTAATGAATACTTTATCTTGATCATGTGATGATCTTGGTACAATGTAAAATCAGTATATCGACCCTTAGCGCTCTGTTGGCTAAAGTTGCCCAGGAAAAAAAGCCGGCGGAAAAATACTTGCCACTCTTTTTAAATCAGTCACTGATAAATAAAAATTAGTACAAGATTAGATTATTGGAGGCGACCATCTTAGTCCTCAAGAGTAGGAACGCATCCACGTCCATCCTTAAATAGAACTTTTGTCCTATTTTAGATTGGACGGGGTTGTCCATGGCGTGCAGTGACTACTTAACTTCAGGTGACCTGCATGCTCGTTTGCTATTTTTCTCACATAAAAAAGATACGGATATAAATCATTTTATGCAGAATACTTAGGAATCCTTACACTTTTAGGTTTCCAAATGATTAGTCATTGTTGAAGCGAACTTTCTAAAACTATTGAAAGTCATAAAATTCATGATAATCTGAGTCACAAGGACAAGATAGTAATATTTATAGATTTATAGTTCGGAACTAAACGTCTCTGTAAACGTGACTTGGATATTTACATAGTCAAATACCCAAAGCCTAGACCGAAAATAGAAATTTAAATAAAATATCTAAATGTCGACGTCATCGTTAATCTAAATCTAAACCATAAAATATGTTTAGATTTAGATGGAAGGTGGTAGAGCCGTTAGAGCTTGCCCGGGGCGGCACTACCGCCACCCTTATAACCCGCCGTAAAGCCAACATGTTCTTCATGTATTGTGTTTCGATTGGGGAGGTGTGGTCGCCAGATACACATTATTGGAGGCAACCATCTTAGTCCTCAAGAGTAGGAACGCATCCATCCTTAAATAGAACTTCTGTTCTATTTGAGATTGAACGTGGTTGTTCATAGACTACAGTGACCATAAAACATCAGGTGGCCTGCGTACCCTTTTCTTACTCTTTTATAATAAAAACAATGTATTATCAGATACCTAATCGCATGGATTCAAAACTATCAGCGTATCAAACGAGCATGGTGACTGATGTATGTAATCTATGATATCAGAAAAAAATCAGCAACTATGTAGCAGTTTTGAATCCACACATATTCATATCAATATTTTTAAGAAATCTGGCAAGAAGCTTAAGAAGACAAGACGAAAACTTGGTACGCTACTAATAGCATAGTTACTATTTTGCCAAAATATCTAATGATTATTCATTGAATTGGTAGAGATTAACTTCAATTCCTTTAACTTTAAGAAAGATCCAGCCTTAATCTGTTCCAATCTGAATATATTTCCACAAAGATAAAATTGAGACATTCATGCTATTTAAAATTTTAGTTGTCTTATTAAAATGATTATACAGCGTAACAAAACAACACTCAATAGTAGTACAAAATGTTACATAGAATTAGACTACTGTTAAAGATTGGAGAATTGTAGTTTGATCGGGGACTTACTACCGCCCTCATCCGTTTCGCTTAGAGAGGTGCGGTTGCGGGTTTTACTTCGAAGCGAGGCGAGCATCTTAGTCCTCAGGAGTAGCAACGCATCTATGTTCGAGTTCAGATTTCAGAGAGTTAGGATTTCAGTCATATTTGTGATTTTACATGGACTCCTAGGGACTGCGACTACTTACCATCAGGTGATTACTCACAAAAAAATACTACACAAAACTATACTTTCATTAGTATTCTACATCCAATAAAAAATTTAGCAAAATAATTATCGATCATATGGCAAAACAAATTTTAACATAGGTATTATAAAACCGAAATATTATAACGAAATTCACGAAGGAGCTGTTTCAGATAAATTGAGGAAAATCTAGCGGTTTCGTTTAAATTGAATTTAGAGGCTAAACGATGAAATTTACGTAATAGGATAACGTCTGGAAACCTATTTGAAAATTCTAAATTTGAAGGATTATGCGTTGTGAAGAGGCTTAGGTTCGTTGGCAAAAGGGCACGCAGCCTAATTAACGTCAATCCATTAATGTTTATTCTTCTAAACTTTTTTTTTTGTAATTAAGGTAGCAGTAGAAATAGTAGAAGTAGTTGTAATTTGTAAGAAGTTTTTGTGACTTAAAAGGTGGGAGAACAACAGTTCGACCACGAGTACCACCGCCGTCCTTATAATCAGCCGTAAAGCATTACTTGTGTTTCGGTCGGAGAGGTTCGGTTGCCGGCTACACTTTGAAGCGAGGCGACCATCTTAGTCCTCAGGAGTAGAGTCCTTAGGAGTACGTAGGTTGGAGCTCAGATAGAATTTCGGTCGTGTTTGTGGTTGTACGTGGATGTCTATGGACTGCGACTACATCAGATGGTTTGCTTGTCCTTTGCTACTCTTCTCTTCTCTACTTCTCTCATCTATTCTTTTCACTGGAAGCAATAATTATTTTACGCTATAAATAGGTGTGACGATAGTTTCATAAAATCATTCATACCTTACAGTGGCATTGTAAAAGGAGTTGAGATTAAAGTCTACCACACTACCAAATTTAATATCACCATACTTCCTATATTGATTTCCTCATCCAGATTTTATAAGCCGGTAGAGTCGTAATTAATTTATGATATCTCATTTAATTTTCGCCCAGTGAATTGGGGCCGCTATTCAGCTCGGGAATATGGCCGCCATTCTTGGCACCATGCTGTGTGGCACGAAATTAATATGGATTTTTTACGTTATACTTTTAGTAGAAAGAAAGAAATAATTTAATCGCCACTTTAACAAGTACATACAATAAAGCCATTAAAAAACCATTAACAAAAAAAGCCATTAACAATAGTAAAATATAATTAAAACAATTTTAACATAATTATTAAATAGCTCTTTCGTGTATTAAAATTAGTTTTAGGCTATTTATGATAACTGAAATTCAAATATTTTATTTCATTTAATTTCATTCTAAGGTATTAGACTACTATTAGGAGTAGGAATGTCAAATTTACAATGTATTTTTACATTGTAAATTTACAATATATTTTTACATTGCCCTGCTGTTTAAGGTTGACCGGGAGAAAAAGGCGGCAAAAAAAATATACATTCAAAAGTAATTGTCATTCCAAGACATTACTGAAGACTATGTAAACTGTGAATGAATCAAATGCGTAATTAGAACAAAATTAACACCTAAATTTGATGTTGGATGCCCCAATCCCCAAGTTATCCTCTATATTTCCGTAATCACTCTACTTGTCTGTGAAGGTCGTTGACCGTAATAGTTTGGAAGAATTTGGCAGGAAAGCCCGACTATTAGACGACTTTCCATAGTCGTTTATAATACTCTCAGAAACAGACAAGTGGTAGGAATATAGTTCAACTGGGGAGGTACTACCGCCACACTCATAATCCACGAAGAAAATCTTGTGTTTCGGATGGAAAGCTGCGGTTGCAGGTTCATATATGTTATATATGTTCATACATGTCATAATGTTCATATATGTTCATATATAATGTTGGTGGTCCTCAAGAGTAGTAACGTATTTACGTACGACCTCACATAGGACTTGACTTCTATTTACGGTTGTGGGTGGAAGTCCATAAGCTGCAGTGACTACTTAACATCAGGTAGTCTGCATGCTCGTTTGTTAATTAAAGACATCATATAGATACATCACACGTCATGAGTACACGCAATCGCCGTGGTTACACATTTTACGATTAACGGGTACTGATTAAGTAAAGATTTAATTGCCGATACTTCGAACCGGTTGTACAGCTCGTGGTCACGTCTAAACTGATTCTAAATATCAGCAATTAAGAATCGGTAATCGTGAATACCCGTTACATAGTAAAATGTAATACACATTTAAAAGTGGTAGAGCCGTTAGAGCTCGCCCGGGGCGGCACCACCGCCACCCTCATAACCCGCCGTAACATGTTCTTCATGTATTGTGTTTCAGTTGGGGAGGTGTGGTTGCCGGATATAAATTATTGGAAGCGACCATCTTAGTCCTCAAGAGAAGGAACGCATCCGCGTCCATCCTTAAATAGAACTTCTCTCCTGTTTGAGATGCGTTGTCGATGGGCTGCAGTGACCACTTAACATCAGGTGGCCTGCGTGCCCGTTTGTTACTCTTTCATAATAAAAAAAACACAAGTTGACATAATAAATCAAACTTGGTCGTTAGGAAGATTTCGGTTAACCCAAAGTTTTCTATCACAGAATCAGCAATCGAGGAATACGTCAGAACTTCCGCAAGTTAATTAAAGTTTCAGCTATGAAAGGATATTGCTCATTTTATTTCAACTTCGTCTAGTTTCTTAGGTCGTTTGGCACAAGTGACGGCGGCTTAAGGTTCAATTAAAATTTTATTGAATGCACCGTTGAAGTGCAGTAAGAGAAGAATTAAAAAGATGTGTCCAAGAGTTCGTTGTTGTGTTTGAATTTAGAAAAAGAATGTCTATGTTCAAATTTTTTAAGAATCTTCTTGATCTTACTTGAAGATTTTAATTATTATGTGTAAAAAAGACATATCGAAGAGTTCTAAGTGCTTTTAAATTTCGAAAGAACATGTTTTATCGACAAATTTCTTAAGAATCTTCTTGATCTTACATGATGGTTGTAGTTATTATATGTAACGGAAACAGCGAGTAAGTCAGCTTATAGATGTTGTAAACATCACACTGTGGTAATTTTTAATAATGGAAGTAAATAATCAACTACCCACGCCGCCGGTGACAAGAGAGCTGGTCATATCTTGCGTAGAAAATTGCGATTGCTATCCAACGTGAGAATGCAGTTAGTGTTCTTCGAACCATGCCGCATGAGCACTGACCCCCTATAGATTGTTTAGGTTAGGCTTTTATTACAATTAGTTCTAAGATTTTCATTATTGTAATTGTTAATAAAGTTAAGAATATTACTCAGTTTATTTGTCAAATACGGTCACAAAGTAAAATAATAAAGCTAAAGTTTAACTACTTCTCTTTTACAGTGTGGTTTCAACGTTACACTTGTAAGTGCAACCTCAGGCACTTTGATGTAACTTCAGTGCTATTTGATATTACAAGTGAATCTTTGTTCTTGCAATAACG
The DNA here is from genome assembly GCA_018251015.1 of Phocides pigmalion okeechobee. Taxonomy (NCBI): domain Eukaryota; kingdom Metazoa; phylum Arthropoda; class Insecta; order Lepidoptera; family Hesperiidae; genus Phocides; species Phocides pigmalion. The sequence continues at coordinate 2,433 of DWON01008839.1, read as the reverse complement.
ATTTGATATCAGGTAATATGCATGATTGTTTGCTACTTTTCCATCTAATACCTTAGGCATAAACATATCGCTTGTCCGGAAGAATACAGTATCATGTCAAAGTCTGGCACTAACTGAAGTAATGTTACAGTTCGACTAAAAAAGTACGTTAAAAACTTTAATCGCTTCTCCTGATAAAGAAGGGTTTTAGAGTTAATACAGTATTCTTGCGGACAAGCGATATCTATGTACAACCTTTGATAAGAATTCTGTTTGGGATTATAAGTGAAATAGAAGTGAATTTGTAAAGGTGGGAAAACCATAGTTCGACCGGATGGGTACCACCGCCGTCCTCATAATCCAACGTAAAGCACTACTTGTGTTTCGGTTGGAGACGTGCGGTTGCCGGCTATACTTTGAAGCGAGGCGACCGTCTTAGTCCTCAGGAGCGGTAACGTATCTGCGTTCGAGCTCAAGTAGGATTTCGGACGTATTTGTGGTTGTACGAGGATGCCCGAGCTGCGACTACTTAACATCAGGTAGTTTGCATGCTCGTTTGTTACTTTTCTCGCATAAAAAGTGAATCCTTGAGGTTGCAGTAACGATTTAATTGGATTGCCCGGAATGCTTGTTTACAACTTATAATTTAGAAAATAATTATAAAATAATTTGAGAGAATATCGCTCGAACATCTAACTTGAACCAAGATAAGTGCGAAAATGTAACTTAATGCGAAAATATAACGAATTTGGACGCGAGCCACGCTTGCAGCCTCGTGTCGAGTACCACTCATTGCTAGTGTTTGCGTTATAATAAGCTTTATTCTACAGCATATTTTGTATCTACAAGTAATGTATATTGGATGACACCCAGATAGCCTGGCTTCGACTTTTTGGAGTAGAAGTATAAACTTAATTACACATACATTTTTAGTTGAGAAAAGTGGAACATTCCTGCTCCTATAACTGATGTTAAGTAGCTGTAACCCACGGACATCAATATCACCGTACCAGCAACGCCTATTTATGTAAGAGGAGTAGCAAACGAGCATGCCAATCACCTGATGATAAGTAGTCACAGCCCATAGACATCCACGTACAATCACAAACACGACTAAGATCCTATCTGAGCTCGAACATAAATACTTTGCTACCCCTGACGCCTAAGATGATCGCCTCGCGTCAATGTGTAGCCGGCAACCGCACCTCCCCAACCGAAACACAAGTAAAGCTTTACGGCGGATTATAAAGTAAACAAAGACAATATTTGACTTTTACATAATAGTAAAGATACCCGATATTAGTTATTTAATAATGTCGCATGTCATCAATTTATAGGAGCACTTATTACAAGTATAAAGGAATCGCTATCGACCCCAGTATCAAAGGACCGGCACTTGATTACCAAAATTCAATGGGCATCTAAATAATTACAACATTTACCCGTTTCTTACCCTCAATAACTATGCCAACCTTTACTAACAATAAGGTATGATTTATAAGCCCTAACACCTACGCATACATATAAATATAAGGATTTAGGATAACTGATTACGTTAATACAACCCTAATTCCGAAGGTTTAAGGTCTGTTTCAGAGTACGTTAGTTAATGATTGGTGTATTTGGGTTGCCTGGCCATGGTATAATGGTGCTAATTCCATTAGCTTTAGGTCGAAAATTGGGTGCGTTATTTATAGCAAATCCCACGGAAATGTCGCTATGTATAATATTATCGCACGATCACAAATCATTTGAGGGCGATTGTGTACAAAATACCTTAGGTAACCGCTTGACTGGCCATTGTATACGATGAGAGACTGCTATTGCCTACTAAATTTTATAGACTATTTTAATAGATTTTCTAGGGTCGAACAATATAACATCCAATAAAGATTTTGTATTACTTTCTGTATTTGGGTTTCAATTTGGTTAAGTTTCTGATTTACAGGAAAAGAAAAGTAAGATGGTAGGCAAGATGGAAAGAAGGAAAGAAGGTAAGAAAGAAGGGAAGAAGCAAATAAGGAAAGAGAATAAGGTACAAAGAAAGAAGGAAAAGGAAAGACAGAGAGAGAGCTGTAGTAATAAAATAACATTTATTTAAAGAAGCGTAAAATAATAGTTTTAAAAATTATAGATAAAAAATGAAATACATACATACAATAAAAATATATGCATAATTTTATGCTGCGTTTATAATGGAGAACCACGGTTGCTGGTATTCATTTGAACCTCATTTTATTTCTCACTGCTGTGTCGATTGAGGAAGTACGGTTGTTAGCTACTCTTACGAGTACCAGTACATTGGAGGCCATAATGTCAATCCTCAGGAGAAGTAACGCATCTAACACCACGTCATATTTAACTTTTGTCTTGTTTGAGGTTTTTTTTTTATTGTGATAGAGTAAGAAACGGGCATGCAGGCCACCTGATGTTAAGTGGTCACTGCAGCCCATG
>DWON01008838.1:0-11824 GCA_018251015.1 Phocides pigmalion okeechobee | reverse complement strand
CGCATCCGCGTCCATCCTTAAATAGAACTTCTGTCCTATTTGAGATTGGACGTGGTTGTCCATGGGCTGCAGTGACCGCTTAACATCGGATGGCGTGCGTGCTCGTTTCTTACTCTTATACAATAAAAACAAAACATATAATATTATTATTTTATTATAAACCTTTGTTATTGACTTAAAATTATGTCATTTTAGCACCATATTCAGGTGATGTGAGAGATCCATACTTTAAACCAACTTTATTAAGTTCACCATTCTATGTTGGAAGAACAATGTATGGAGGTGCTGCATCATCCTCTATGACTGAGCCAAATATTAAGCAGAGAAAAATGAGTTTAATAAATGAGACTAGTGACAACGACAGTGTTACTATAAGCCAATCTGCAAGACGTGTAATGGATTTATTGGAACATTATTCCTCTCCTTTAATAGAGGGTAGGAGAATTCCACAAGTTGCAAGAAATTATGAAAAGAATAGTTCTATAAACACTTCACAATCTGTTAGTCCATATGGTCCAAAAGTTTTTTGTAAGTATAGTTGATTTGATGTTTGAATATATATTTTTTGTTTTTTAATATATTTTAGGCAGGTTTGAATAGCCTATCATGTAGCTTTATGTTATTTAATTATTTATTTAAAATAGAAATAACTAATATTTACACTAATTATTTAAAAAATAATTACAGCATACAAAACTCAAGAACTTTATGTGCCAACTGTTGCCAGCATTTTAACTATTAAACGAAAATCTCGGCTTATGGACACGACTAATGCTGCACGTCAAATTATAGCTTCTCATAGCAGCACATCGGAACTGTTACCATATCCTACTGCAAATTCTGAAGGGTATGTGAAATAAAAATAAAAATATAATTTTAAAACATTTGGAAAGTGGACATAAATTATACATTATATTTTGTTTCAGCAATTCAGCAAATGAAGTATCAGGTGGTAGTTTTACCACTAAGATAAAATCAAGATTAACAAGGACAAATCGCGAGCGAAATATCGAAGTAGAATATAACAGTCCTGATACTGTGAACTTGCCTACTGCTGTCTTACAAATGGACAAGGACAATTTGCCTAAATTTACATTTGGATCTACTGCTTCTTTACAATCTTTACAAAGTTCCTCAGTCCAAACACCAGTTACAACTGCCCTTGATTCTTCAAAGCGGACAGTTGACGCTAATAAAACTTCATATAAAACAAACGACTCTGACAATTTAAGCCCTGAGAAAGAAGAAAATGATAATGATAATTACAAATTTTCCTGTCCAGTTACGGTGTCCAATGAATCTACAAGCACATCCCCTTCTCTTCCAAAGTTTTGCTTTGGAAGTCCCGAGAGAGACGTAGATAAAGTACAAGAAGGTAAAAAGAAAGATGATCAGTTGGGGGAAAATACAAGTAATCAAGTTGTTGAAAATAAATTGCCAGCCCTAAAATCTTCAGATTGGAAGTGTTTAGATTGCTGGGTGCTGAATAAGGCAGACGCGAATAATTGTGTATGCTGTGGTGGGAAAAAGCCTGTTGAAATTACTGATAATCCTAAATTATGTAGTGTATGTAATGTCAGCCCCAGCCGGCCTGAATATGATAAGTGTGTCGAATGTGAAAAGAAGACTAGCAAGATTGATAATGTAGTTGGGGCTACAGGAAAAAATACCTCTAAATGGAAATGCAGTGACTGTTGGGTTGATAATGATGAGAAAGTTGATAAATGTGTTTGTTGCGGTGCAAAAAATACTAAGAAATCTGCACCAGCAATAACAGTCAATACTTTTGAGAATATTGAAAAAGAATGGAAGTGCAATGACTGCTGGATCAAAAATAAGAGCATATTAGATAAATGTGCTGCGTGTGGTGGACAGAAACCTGGTTCCAATTTTAGTAGCACTAACTTTGATAAAGATGAATTGCCGAAAAGTAATCATGGCACTACTGAAGGCAAAGAATCTAAAGACAATGTGTTTAAAAACATTGCAAAATCTCAAAATGAGAAATGGGAATGCCCTCTTTGTTTGGTAAGAAATGATGGTGATAGGTCTACATGTATTTGCTGTGAGGCTGATAAACCTGGAACTATAAAAGAATGTCATAAGAGGTTATTCAACTTTCATCAACCTTCAGAAATTACTTTTAAGTTTGGTATTCAACCCAAAGAAGAAAGCAAGAAACAAGATCACGTTGAACCCGAAGAGTGTAATATGGGCGAAGAATCTGAAACCAATAATAATTTCTTGCCTAAAACACCTACATTCAATTTTGGATTGACTTTAAAGAAAATTGGTGAGCAACCTGCGTCTTCAATGGAAAAATCTGAAGAACCTCCAAAAATTAATTTTTCATTTGGTGTAGCGAAACAAGACATTGGGTCACCTGTAAAAAATCCTATTTTCGGAATTCCAAACAAGTTGCCTGATGTTACGACGAATACTGAAGATAAAGAAAAGCCACAGGTAGTTCCACAAGTCTTTACTTCTTCAGTACCAGAAGAGAAACAAAAAGAGGCTTCCGGTATATTCAGCATACCTGTATCGTCAAATATTACTCCTCAAACACCCGCTCTGGTACCATTGCAAATGGCAAGTCAATCTTCTGTCACTAAAGTGGAAACGCCTTTCTCAAATGCATCTGCAATACCCATCACAAAGTTAGAAACAAAGACACAACAGAATAATTTTACATTTGCACCTATCAGACCAGTGAAAAATTTGTTTGCTACGACTTCTACGGCTACAACAAACGTCGCAGGATCGCTTTCACTAAGTACTCCAGCTATCTCATCTGGGTCTGTTTTTCAACCAGTAAATGCTATTACAACTAGTACAGGTGTGTTTTTCCAAAATACCGATTCTGTTACTAAAACTGTGCCTTTATTTTCTAAAACCGAATCTACGACGACAACAGCATCTATATCTCTAGGAATTACACAGCCGGTGTTTAGTTTTGGAAATCAGGCTCCTTTGGCACAACCAGAAAAACCTAAGTTTAATTTTAATTTTGGTAGTAGTAAAACGGAAACTCCATCTCTCTTTAAGCCTACCTTTGGAGTCTCAAATAATAATAATGATTCAGTCAATAAATTCAACCTATCTAACTCTATTAATGCTGGCAATGGGATCACTGGAATGCCTCTCAATCATCCAAACCAAGTGAATATAGCGAATCCTTTAACATCGGGAAATTCTGTCACATCTCCAACGTCAAATTTATTTGGTGCTGCAGTACAGAAGGAAAATATGTGGTCCACAAATAATAATATGTTATTTACATCAAATGTTACTCCCAATGTCGCACAAAAGCCACCTACATTTACCTTTGGTAGTGCTACCGCTTTTAATACGAATAATGCTACTTTTGGTAGCACTACACAACCGGCGCAGAATGTTTTCGGGATTACAAATCAAACAACTACGAGCCAGCCATCTTTGTTTGGAAATCAGTTACAAAGTCAAACATCCACGAATATATTTGGATCGCCACAAAATTCGAGTAATCCTATGCAGATGACAATGTTTGGAAATCCTAATCCAAGTGTAACTCCAGCTTTCGGAAATCCGAATTCTTCAACTCCATCGTTTGAAACACCGACTATGGCTCCTGCGCCAGTACCGGCATTTAATTTCGGCAGTTCACAATCAACTGGAATATTTGGATTTGGGCAGGTAAAGGAATATTTTTTTAATTAAATAGCCATGGTAATGCTTGTAGTAAAATTACCCCTGTAGTGATTTTTTTAGATATTATGTATGTACGTATACCAAGTTGAAAAAAGTAACTTGGGCACCGATAGCTATGTTAACTTCCAATGAAAAATCTTAGACTTTTACTCCATATCTTATTTTAGCTAATCAATTGTTCGAACTACGAACTTTATATAAATATTTTGTTATCTTACTCTCAAGTTTGAATAGAGCAGTCTTATGTTTCACTGGGATGTGAAATTACTGTACAATTAATTACTCTTTGCCTAAATTGCCTAAGAATATGTGTTGTGCAGACTTCCAAAGTGTTTTAATTTGCAAGCAATAATTATTTCTTTTAATATAACTGTTTCTTTAATTGTTTGTGTAATTTACATAGGGGTAATTTTCATCTTATATTATAATGCTTGCATGCTTATTAATTACAATGGGGGACTTCATATTATAGCTTTAGTATATTATTATTATGTTGTATTCATTATGTGGTTTTCACCACTTAAGTCAGAACTCTCTATTTTCTTTATTATAATTATTTTGCATTTGACTATTTGTGATTTTGAAATGTGTATTATATTGGACAGAAGCGACATGTGTTCATGTTTCATCATGTATAAACCTTAGTACTTAGGAGAAAGACTTAATCGTCAATATGAAAATCACTATAAAGTGATATTTAATCTTAGATGGTCACTTTGTTCTTTGTGTTTGTATTAATATAATACTGAAAAAAATATTCATAAAGAAAAACATTTTGTTTATGCGAAATAAATGGAAAATACTCAGTCTAAAATGATATATACAGAGCAAGACTGTATTTCATTATTATAATTTTTTATAACGAGAATGTTGTTTACTTGCATTACAATGGTGCGATATTACATTTACAGCCGCAGCAGAGCCAAGTTCCACCGTCAGAAGCTCAGCAGCCGGCACAGGTGCCGCAGGCTGGTATGTACAACTTCGGCGCACCCGCCGGTGCTGCACCCCAGTTGCAGTTCAATATGGGCAGTGTCCCTAATACTTTCGGACGTCGGGTCATCCGGAAGGCCATGCGAAGGACACAACGATAAGTTATACCTTGTTATGCATGCATAGATTGTAAGTGCCGTTTTTAATGTTTTTAAATGTGAACCTGTAAGGATGTGTTTGTTTTTCTAGAGCATCCTTTTGGGTCGAAACTATCTATGTTAAGTTTAGAACGTAAATATTATTTAGTGTAACATATAGTTATCAATCAAATTTTTTAAATCATTAGTGACTTTTAGGGACACATTTGACTGGATTTAAACACATTTACGGTCGTATTCATAAAAAAATGGCCCTTTATAGAGGCGCAATTGTTGGCTTTAATGATTTTTGCATGCATTATTAATAATTGCTTCATTACGCTAGACTGAAGCGTTTTATTAGCCTTCTAAGGTCTTTTTTTTAATAAAGAGTATTTAAAAGGTGTGTTAAGATGTTTATGAATAAGACCGTTACTATTTTATAAGTGCGAGTCGAGTTCTTCTTGTTTCTCTGTTTTTCGTTAAATTTACGCGGTAAAATTTTAATTTGTATGTAATCTCAAATAAACTCTTTAAAGTATTTAAAATAAATAGAATTCATTCTTTCTGTTTCCACGAAACCGACTTCTATAATCGGATTTGAATAAAATTAGTAATAGATATTATAAAAATATGATACAAAATAATAAAGCGCTGAGACCGCCTTGAACTTCGAAAATGTGAATTCGCAAGCCTACCATTTGTTAATGTTTTCACCGAAGTGACGTCACGTCACTATTATGAGGTTAGCGTTTAAGATATTTTATGACCAGATCAGGAAAGTAAATTTAAAAATTGCTTTATAAAATTTATTTTGGAATAATACTTATTGCAAAAACTATAGTATACAAGCATTTTTAGTACTTTAATAGTGTCTAAATACTTTATAAATTGACATATTAAAGGTAGGCGGATGTTTGGTCACATTCTTAAACGTATGTCATGGGTTGTTGGTTATTTGACATTCTTGTATTAGAAATACTAAATGGTAAATGGTAGGTGGTTACGGCTGCCCATGAGACGCAAGTTAACAATTTCAAGTCGATTACAAATACATTACTACCACTGAGAAGCAACTTGGACGCACTATAGAGGTAAATCTTTCTTATTGTTTTTACTGTTTTTATGATGTAGACCTATAAGGATGTATCTTTTTTGCCAAAGCATCCTTTAGGGTCGCAACCTATTTTAAGTTTAAGAAGTAACTATTATTTTGTGTAACAATGATTATCAATCTAAGTTTCGAAATCGTTAGTGACATTTAGGAACAGATGTGGCTGAACTTTAACACATTTACGGTCGTATTCATTAAAAACGGCCCTATATAGAGGCGCAAATTTTGGCTTTAATGTTTTTTGCATTATTAAGTGCTTCATTACACTATGTTAAAGCGTTTCATTAGCCCTATGAGTTTTTTTTTAATTAAAAAGATTTTAAATGATGTTACAAGGGATTTTTTTGTGAATAAGACCGTTACTATTGAATAGGTGTGATTCGAGTTTTCTTTCTTTCTGTTTTATTTTTATGTTTAAACGATTTTGTATAAATATAATTGGTTTTTAATCTCACCCTTTTAGTGTCCGAATATATAAAATTCATGGAAACTCGCAAAAAAGCTTCAAAGTATTTCGGGGCTATGATGATATTAATAATAAAATTATTTAGGATATAGGTATTTTGTACCCCACGCAGAACTTGGATTATAACATCAGATTTAGCAAAATATATGTTTGTCTCATACTATTGAATAAAAGTAGGTACATCTTGTACTAAAAGTGTTATTATTACTCACACATTTAATAAATTTATTATATTTTTAAGAAGAAATAGCCCTTAACAGATACTATGCATAATGATTTAGAAATAATGCCATTCATTATACATCAGGACGGTGATACATAATAGACTTATCAATTGCCTTTAGATTAACAATATTTAGTAATTAAAAATTATCATAGCTTCTAATTGTTATTGATAAATAATATTAAAGCATCTAGAAAAATCTGAGAATGTACGTGCTTTAATATAAATATGAAACGCTAAGACAAATAATTGAAAAACAAATAAATTTTTGACATATTTATGTTACACTTTGTGAATTCTTTGGTTTTAATATAATCTATTATATCAAAATGTTCGAATTTATATTTAGCCAAAAAAAATTAGAAGTATTATCCACTTGTGGTAGAACTTTTTGTGGGTCGACTTGGTAGTACCATGCTCGCTAGCGTTTGCTTAAATGTCCAAATGACTTATGCTATGAATAATGACATATTAATTGATATCACAGATTTTTAAAATTATATTACTCTTTATGTATTAATTACTTAATTCAATTATTTTTAAACTATTTGTCGATATACATGCCTATTGAATTATGTGGTTATTATTTCAATATCAGGCCCAGTCGCTAAATTAAATATATGCCGATTATATTATTTTTAGTTTATTATTCTACCGATACAATTACAAAATAATTGAATTATCTTTGTTATATATTAATATATACATGTCTGTGAATGAAAATACATCGTAATTAATTAAATAAGTTCAACGAGTATGTGGTTTATAGTGTACATTTTAAAAACAATAGGTAATACTTTTAAATATTTTTAAAGTCTAAGATTTGTTTTATGATCATACAGTATTTATTATATAATAAAAAAGTGTCTTATATTAATCCTAAGGTGTTTAGGCCACAGGGATTAGTATTTTCAGTTAATGAAATCGACAAATGTCGTTAAAAGTATTACAATGATCTATTTTGAGTTTTCGCATGAAAAACAGAAATGAAGGGTTGATGGAAATATTTACTAATATGGAAATCAATAAGTAACATGCTATCGGTGTATCGTGCTTGTATGTAAGAATGATATAATAAGCAAAAGGAATTTAATCGATTATACTAAAAACCAACACATATGGGAAACAAATACGAGCAGTAATTAGGGACTTACATTATAGTGTGGTTGCAATTTTAAGGTGTGCAAAACGTTCACGCGCATTCCTTAACTTTTATTACTTTGCAGAATTATCCATGCGCTACCGTTTTCTACCATTATACGCAAAGAACTTGATACTAAATCAATGTACTATCAACACATTTGAATTTTCGGTATTCATTAAACGCGATTCTATAATCAGATTAGAATAAAATAAATAATATGATACAAAATGCGATCTTAAAATCTTAAATCTGGAAACTATTCAATATTTTATACGATTACATTACGACATATATTATTTTATAGTCATATTTGAAATATAGTTAGGTGTTTCATCGCACTATACATACGTAATTACATATGAACATATGTCATTTACTGCTCGATATTTGAAGACTTTGTACTATAAATATTAAACTACCATACGTTAGATGGTTATTGCCGCTCTTGAATATTAACTATCAATTCGAAATCGTCTACAAATACGTTATTACCACTAAGAACTAACTTGACGTTTTATGTAGCCGAGTCTTTTAAATTTAAATATTGTAGTGCTAAACTTCTGGTAATAGGCCGAGATATGTGTTGCGGTAGTATTGCCATAGTCACATCACGGACAGTTCTATCTCATTTATAAGGTTATATGACTCAAATGTGTCTAACGTAGTGTTATTTTGTCAATTTCCGTTGAAAATGTTGTTAGACCTAAGAAAACCTAAGCGGGACCGGTAAAAGAATCAAAGAGATGTTATATAACACATAATAAAAAGTCCTGTTACGAAAGTTCATGTTATATGTGTATGTAGGTATTTATTAAATCATAAAGAACCTGAGCTAATTATTGTAAAATGAGATCAATTATTTTTGCCAAGTAGATAATATAATTATTGACAGTATTTATATGTATTTATATGTATATGTTAATGTTTTTAATTTTATTAAGTAAAACGTCATCAGTAATATTGTTTTGATAAAAAATAGTTACTAATTCATGAAAAATTATTGAACGTGAATGTAGCACTTTGTTATTGTTAGTTTAACACTGACCGCGGCGCTCATATCGCGGCGCTTAGATCGCGCTAGCGTTGCGGGAGGCGACACTAAACTGGAGCATATTTGTCTAAACTGAAAATGCGTCGATAATTCACTGAAATACAGTAATTTTAGCATCTGTATGTCATCTACGAATATCAGGTGTAATGTCTTCCCCCAGTCTTGTCGTGCCGACGTAAACAGCACTTGTGTCGCCCATAATTCATACAGATTTGTACGTACAACACAGGTACAACCCGCAAGCGCGTTACGCAGCGAAGTTCACAGTGTTGTACGCCGCAGAGAAAGTGTTAGATATATCAATACCGCTATTTCCCTTATGTCAAGTCCTTTTGTAAACCATCTCCTTATACGTTCTATTAGTTAAATTATTTTTTTTGAATTGTGGAAATTGTGTATTTACATAGCAGTGAGCCTGCTGTTCACCTGATGGTAAACTGTTACTGTTGCCCAAGGAAATCTGTGATCATCTGAGTAAAACAGGGTTTTCTATCTGAGAGGATCATAGATGCGTTTCTACTCTGGAAGACGTACTGGTTGCTGCATATGAATGCATAATAAACCCGCCTCCACAAGTTTCCATCAAAATGCGCGAAATGCTACCTCTACCTACAATTGGTTACATTGCTCTAGTAGCGCTCCTATATGTACAAATTGGCAACCGTCCTCTTTTGACTTGCCAATGTCAGTAAAAAATACTTTTTGAACATTTATATGCGTAATCATATTTATTGGTGATATATTAGCCCAATCATTTTTATTTAATATATTATTTTGTAGCTAAAAATAAAATTCAACTGCAATAAAACTTAATTAACTTTAATTAATTTAAGATCGATTAAAGTATGTATAATAATAATAATTATGTAGATCAATATGTAATTTCACGAACACCTCAATTGTGGATGTTGTAACGTTATATTATGCTATTGGTATTATATATTCATGTTGTAGTAATATATACATATATAGCTGTTAGATATATTTTTTCAAGTTTTTACATAATTATGCATACAAGTTCTGGTATGGTGACGGTGCGGTGAAATTTTGATAGGCACAATAATGTTTACAGGTAGTTTTAACAATGTAACTGCCCTCATAGTTTGTAAAAAAACGAATTAGATTATCGGTTACTAAATATTGCGTGCTGCATTGCTAAATAACAGAGTTTCATATGCTGTCAACATGGAACTGTTCGTATTGAATAAAACACATTTATTATTTTAATATTTCATTTAATAAAGCACTACTTGCGAATTCATTCGTGTGTTCTAAAATAAAATTAGCATTAGGTACTCGTAACGTGTTACCTAGTATTGAAATTCCCGTCAACACTGATTTAGCCATATTGAATTCTATGGGTATTTTTTGCACACGATCCTAATCATTTTTTTTAAATTAAACTTACTCTTAATAACGTAACGTCGTTAGCCAGTGAAAGTCTTGTAAATAATGGTTCCGCCCTTTTCAAAATAACCCGGAACACACATTTTTTTTTTAATTGGGATTACATTTATCATAAGTACATATCATATATACTTTGACATGAACTTATTATGAAGCTATTATTATGATATCATAAATATACACTAAAATTGTCTTTTTCTATATTAATTGACGACATTTCATGATACGGTACAAAATTTATACTCTACAAAACAATAAAATGAAATTTGGAGAGTATAAGAACGAATATATGAACAATATTGAATATGAAATTAAAAGAAAATAAATAAATTAAAAAGAGCAAAACAAGCATTGCCTGTCTCAATATATTTTAACTAATATATCAGTTAACACTTCACAAAGAACCAGTATATGTTACCAACCAATGTTCAACCATTTAGGGAAAAATAAACATTTATAATTATTGAAAACACTTCCATATTAACAATTTAACACTGAAAGTACATTTTACTATTTTTCACATGTTCTGAATTTCATAAAAGACAAGGCTGTGTTCGCAAGAAGACCTATTGCAAAATAAACTTAAGAATTTGCTATTCATTAAATGCAAAGTTAAAAGTAAAAGGTGTAAAGAGAGAGACATTTTATTACAGTTTGTAAGCACAACTAAATCTGTACAAAATTTTACGAGTTAGAAAAGTAGCTGAATTTTCTAAATTGAAACAAATTGCTACAACGATAGGAATGGGAAACGCGGAGTCAATAGCATTTTCAACTGTTATAAATAGTTTCAATTCCATATAATTCACTATTTCAGATTATTACATTAGACTCCAAAGCTAGAAACGACAGCCGGCAGATCACAATGATTGGTTAAGTAAATGCTTTTGATGTGGAAATCATGATCGTAAAAAAGAAACTAAAATGGAATATTATACTTGTGCATAACTATCTTCTAAATCCATTCTATCCCATATATAAAAAATGTGTTCCCTAATAAATATTTAGAACCGGTAATTCCAGACTTACACAGGTGAAATCATAAAATGATTTTGGATTATGTAAAATGTACGTTCAATAAGCAGATTTTTATGGGAAACTATATTATTGGTAGGAAAATGGAACCAATCTTTGGAAGGAATAAAATTACAAACAGAACAGTCCATCTTATTTTACAATGGCATATTCAACAGGAGCGAAATAATTCCTACTAATATAACGCCGCATATTACATAGTATTAAAACACGGAATATTCTGGAGTTTCTTATAACTATGTGTTGTACAAGTATTAGAAAATTGACAATTCGTTTCTTTCAATATAATAGTTCTATGCAGCATAATAAATATACATAATGAAATACATGGTTACATTCATTTAATATATTCAAATATACAAATACAAAGACTTTTTAACTGGCACAGTACGGTAAAATTTATATCCATAACGGATACTCTCGAAGTTTTTTGATATTAACATGAATCTGAGTCAAAAAAAGAACAAATTGTTACGACGTATCTTTTCATATGTACTCTTGTTTATAATTATATCTGCCGTGGTAATAGCGCTCCCTCTAGTTTATATTATGAAATGAAATGAAATGATTTATTTGCAATAATGTGGTTGACAATATAGTATGGTCACATCAGTTTTTATTTTCGCA
>DWON01008837.1:0-11824 GCA_018251015.1 Phocides pigmalion okeechobee | reverse complement strand
AATCCAGATTTGAGCAAACATCGATATTCCGACGTTGTTTCTGCATCGATAATTTTGTGAAATTGTCCCGTAATATATTCTGGAATTCCAAAATTTTAATAAATACTAGCTACTGTTCCAACTTTGTTTACGGAGACTTCAAATTTTAGGCTTTCCCAAATTCTCTATTGGCAAAATGTTGTCAAATACATACATACCTACATTTATTTATTTTTTATTTTATATTACTTAAATTACAATAATGAACATCTTAAAACTAATTATAATAAAAATCTAACAAACAATCTAAAGGGTTTTAAACTAATACTAACCTACTGTACATATATAAATATCGGCAATCACAAATCAAAATCAATACGTGAGTACATAGTACATAGTAAAAATCTAAAGGGTGTCCGTACCCATGTGGTATGGTGCCAAGAACACCAGGCGTATTCGTATAGGCGCTCTGAGTGAGATAAGAATCGCATCGAAATCGGTTACGCCGTTTCTGCGATTACCAATTGCAAACGCATAGACAAGCAGACAAAAATTCTAACTATTATTATCTTAGGTTCTGTTGTGTTAATAAGGACGCTTAGTGATATTTTTTCGTATATATTTCCTATGTATGCTCATTAGTTACAATTTTATTACTTCAATAGATTTAGATTGAATCCCTACTCTCCTTTTTCTCTAGGGTTACATTAGTGACTGGCTGCACGATGTCAATCTGCCTTTGCCTTAAGCTAAAACGAGCCTTAATCCTATAGGCCTGATAATTAATTTGTTAAATTCACTTTTTAATAATGGTCACACTTATTTATTTTGTTCTTACATATATTTAAGTTAGTACCCCAATTATTTTATAAAGGAAAAATTAACATCATAACATAAAAAAGCTGTGGAAAGCCTGATAATAATCTACCTTTATCCATAGACTAATGAGAAATGAAATTCAGAATATATCTTTAAGCCTGGTAATAAAAATGTAAGAATATTATATTCATAGGATATTTAACAAATTCTCTTTGTACAAAGTCATGTTGTTTCTAAAAGGTCACGACAAGCGTGAATTAATTTGACTAATGATCTAACTGCCATTTATTTAAACATATTTTATTATTTTTCTTGGCATATTTTTCTTGGATCTTACATATTAATTTAACTAATCTGTTCTTACTTTTTGGATCTTAAATTAACTTAGACTAGTATTAAACCGCAGTTTTACCCGAGAGACATTATCTACATTGTCTGTTGTAAATTAAGTAATACGTAATTTGAAAAACATTGCTTATTTTATATATATTATATATTTTAATAATTCCAAAGGAAAAAATAATTACACTTTACGGCTAAACTGCTAACACAAAAACTAGTTTAATAATAATAATAAAAATAATTCTTTATTTAAGTAAAAAAGACTAATATTTTAATTTTAAAATTTTACCCTGCTATCTATTAAAAATATGTATATGACTGCAATTTGACATAATATTGACAGTATTTAAGGTTTTAAAACAATATTATCACGGAATTTGTACATTCTTACTGTGTACCGGGTACGGACAAAAATCGTAAATCGTGTTCACAATTTTTTTTTTATAGCCGATACTTCGAACCAATTGCATGGTTTCGCCGTGACCACAAGCCATGCGACTGGTTCGAAATATCGGCAATCATAAATCAAAAAGTCGTTAATCATTACCCGTGAGTACCCGGTCCATAGTAAAAAAACATATTTTAACTAAAAATAGTTTAAAATCGTCTATTTGATTTTAAATTTCATCAATTTGCTTCTAACAAAGAATGTCAAAGAGCGGAAATAAAGCTAATAATACCTGTAATCTACCCTTCGCTCTCGGTCAAAGGTTTACCGTTAAGACGGAAGTCAAGTGAGATTAAAGACAACAAACATGACAGTTCTGACACAACTCCAGGCCTTAATGAGCTGCTGAAGGCTTTGATGAATTATTAAAGGCGCATTGTACACGAAAGAGCATTTTTAACGGCATTGATTGGAGTTATATACTTACTAGAGATATTACGGAAGATATCGGAATCGAAGTTTTTAAATTTACTTTGTATGATCCGAAACTGGTGTCGGGCCCGGAATCTGAACTGGACCCGGAATCGGAGCTGAAGGCTGAAAAAAGATATTTTAAGAGAGAGCAAGTTTAATGAAATATAATTATAATTCCTTCCGTGAATATATCTGTTTACAAACTTAACTTTGCCATAGCCGTAGAAACTTCATTACAGTACTTTCATAAAAAAACATTTTTTTTGGTTTCATTGTTCAATTCAATCACACGTCACTACAAAAAACTCACGAATACATCAATACTCGAAATTTTATGCAGCGCAAGACGCAGCAATTTTTTTTATGTGAGAACAGTAGCAAACGAGCATGCAAGCCACCTGATCTTAAGTAGTCGCAGCCCATAGACGTCCACGAACAACCACAAACACGACTGAAATCCTATCTGAGCTAGAACGTAGATGCGTTGCAACTCCTGAGGACCAAAATGGTCGCCTCGCTTCAAAGTGTAGCCGGCAACCTCACCTCACCAACCGAAACACGAGTAATGCTTTACGGCAAATTATGAGGGCGGCGGTGGTACCTCACGGATCGAACTATAGTTCTCCTCTCTCCCTTTAAATCTAATTTCTAATAACTTAAACTCTAACTTAACTATAAGATTTCGGTGTTGTTAGCGGCTTTCCGGGTACAAACCCTTGGAACTCATCTCTGTTTTACCAAAATATCGCTGCAATAATAAGTAAGTGCCTAATAAGTTGTAAATATAATTATCATATGCTTTAGTAAAGGAAAGCACGACAACAAATCTGTGGCTTGAGGATTCGCTATCATTTTATCAATGTGTGTTTGCATCAACTCACACTTGATCGTGGTAGATTGAAGCCTAACATTTTTCTTTCTCAGTAAGTATTAAATATAAATACGGACTAAAATAATACGTAATCAAATCGTTAACCATTAATATCCGGTACATGGTAAAATGTATAAATTCCACGATAATACTTTGAAATCTTATTCTCGTGATGACTTTAAAGCTTTTTAATTGTATTGTAATATATAAGTACGGAAATAGATACTGTAAATTCTGTTTAATAGAACATCTTTGTAGTTTTCGTACAACTTACTTTTCGTAGTAATTTTAGGAAAGATTAGTAAGGATTGTTGATAATATTGCAATGAAGCCGGAAATAGCTTATCTGGTGCGACAATGGCGTATTATTTCCTGCACACACAATTCTCTGCAATTATCTCGTGTACGATCTGTTACGAGTGACGATTTCCGGACTGTGGGCTGGAGCGAGGCCTCGGTGACTAGCGACGCGATATATCTTGTGGATAGCGTGCCTTGATGAGTTGTGTGATGGGTGAGGGAGGGAATTAACTAAGAAATAAATATCACAGTTTAGGTGTTAAGTTATTGTTTTGCGCGCACACTCACGATAATGTTAGACAGACTGAGAGTGACAATTTAGAACGGGCTGAAGTTAAGTGACTGAACATAGTGGCACGGTTATACCAAAGAGCTGGGTGAACTTACACCTTCACACGTGCGTGACAGTCACACAAGCATACATACATACATTCCAACATATATAGATCTTTGGCAACAGGGAGATCTCCCGCCAGGCGGGTTCTTGTGCCTGGGGAGAGGCCGTGCTCCGATAGTGTCATTTCGGAGTTTTGTATATATGCCAAGTATTTAGAAAACTTTGATAGCGTGATTCAGGATCGTGTGGCGCCATCTCTTGTCGAGTTGGGAAAAGTCGCCACAGATCTGATGTTGCGCGTGCATCCTAGAAACTATTGAATAGATTTGCACAAACATACAGACAAAATGAAAAAACATTGTATTGAGTTCTCGTGCATGTATAAAGGCACTCCATTATGATTTTTTAAATATATTTGCCATGTACAAACAGCGAGCAGTTACAGTTTTATTATATGTATAGATTAAAGGTGTAAAGATTATAGATTATAGGTGGTAGAGCCGTTAAAGCTCGCCCGGGGCGGCAGCACCGCCACCCTCATAACCCGCCGTAAACTAACATATTCTTCATGTATTGTGTTTCGGTTGGGGAGGTATGGTTGCCGGATACACGTTGTTGGAGGCGACAATCTTAGTCCTCAAGAGTAGGAACGCATCCGTGTCCATCCTTAAATAGAACTTCTGTTCTATTTGACGTGGTTGTCCATACGCTGCAGAGACAACATCAGGTGGCCTGCATGCCCGTTTCTTACTCTTTCATAATTACAAAAAACACTTATCTAATATGCATGTTTTAGATTAGTCCAACCATGTAATATCACGTTAAACCATATTACAAGTCCTCTATCCAACCATTCATTGTCATATCTGCGGAAACTTAATATCCAGTAGAGATTGAGGGCTATTGTGATTACGTCACAGAGATATTACGCTAAGCCCTGCGGAGATTAAATGCATTGAAATGCGTCCTTACTCATCAGGATTATTTAATGCATTCAAATTAGTTCTCACCCATCAGTGCCCGGATTAAGTGTTTAAATTAGACTTAACTCAGATTATTAAGCCCGGAATATATACCAGTTAATCAAAGATTCGAACAAAAGGTTAAATTTTTTTTTGAAAGAAAGAAATAAATTATTTGTTACACACAACACAGTAGTGAACGAAATGAGTTTAGCCGTGACTACAAGTCATTTTTTAAGTGAAAAGAGCATGAACAAATGAGCATGCAAACCACGTGATTTTAAGTCACAGTCCGTAGACTGTGCCGAGTAGAATGTTTGCGTAATATTTTTCTAAATAAAGGGGGAAGTGATGTGCCGAGCAGAATTAAAATATGTATTGTCGCGCATAATAAGTTAGTTGGTTAGTTGCTCGCAAGCAATGTACACGGATTAAATCAGTCCGCACTATTGGCTGTTTTAATTACGACGCTTCATCTATACATACCTACACATAGCGAGTACAACACTAGACATCCACATACATCCACAAACACGACTGAAATCCTATCTGAGCTCGAATGTAGATACGTTGCTACTCCTGAGGACTAAGATGGTCTTAACTCAGATTATTAATCCCGGAATATATACCGGTTAACAAAAATTTAATTTGTTGAAATTGACTTCTTGATTTTTTTGTTTCATTTTTAAAGTTAGGAGAACTATAGTTCGACATCGAGGTACCACCGCCACCATCATAATCCGCCGTAAAGCATTACTTGTGTTTCGATTGGAGAGGTGCGGTTGCCGGCTACACTTTGAATTGAGGCGACTATCTTAGTTCTCTTGAGTAGCAACGTATCTAGGTTACCTAAGATAGGATTTCAATCATGTTTGTGATTATACATGGGCTGCGACTTACCACCAAGTGGTTTGCAAGCGCGTTTGCTACTCTTCACACAAAAAAGATACACTTACACGTTAAATAAACAAAATGTTGACATTTTAATGTTACCAGCGTTATTCACAAAATTTCCAACAAATACAAAGTTTAATTAAAACAATCACTCGTGCTGCCACAACACGACGCACTTAGCAATGATTTGGAACCGCTAAATTACCGGCGTATTGAAACGGGTCCAAGTAACATTCCAACATATTTACGGCCGCAATTCGAAGAAACTTCTGCAATATCGTCTTCGCACGAAATTACAGCCAACGAATCGAAACAAAGACCACAAATTGCGAATTGCCACAAAAAGGGGCGAAAAGAGTACAACTCGTTACAATAACAACAGTGTTAAGTCGCGACGTGGAAATAATGGAATGGCTGCGACAGTTTAGCACTTCGGACGGGGCCACGAAGTTAGCGGATTGAAAGGACTATGCCTACTATAAGTGGAGCCATTTTCACATGCTTTCGTGTATTTGAGTAGATGTACTGAGCAGAGAGCGATTGTGTCTACTTGAAATACAGCCATTTCTATGTAATTTTGTGTATTTGAATAGGTATGATAGCATACAACTTGTTATAATAACGACAGTGTTAAGTCGCGACGTGGAAATAATGGAATGGCTGCGACAGTTTAGCAGTTCTGATGGAGCCACGAAGTTAGCGGATTGGATGCGAGTATGTTTGTAATAATAGAGCCATGTTTATATGTTTATTCTATTGTGTACATAAAGCAATAGCATATAACTTGTTATAATAACGACAGTGTTAAGTCGCGACGTGGAAATAATGGAATGGTTGCAGTTTAGCACTTCGGATGAGGCATCTAAGTCAGCGGATGGAAACCGACTGTGCTTACATTGAATAGGGCTGTTTTGTCACCCACTCGATCTATCCATTGCTGCCCTATTCTATCGCACCAGTCACCAATGAACATCTACGTCAAGTCATGCGATGTAATGAAAAAACTAACGTAACTTGAGTCCTATCTGAGGTTCGACGTGGATCCTAAAAACTATAAAGGTCACCTCTTTTCTAAGTGTACTTGTCAACTGCACCTTTCCAACTGAAACATTAGCGCTGCTTCAGGGTAAATTAGAATCACGGCATGATACCTCCCGTATCGAACTATGGTTGTACCACCTGGAAATATTCTGAACATCTACAGGCGTGTCTTACGGAAGACCCGCCAATAGATGTTCCACATGGAAATACAACGCTTGTTTCATGACCACCATTCTATCACCTGGAATTATTCGGCATGTCTTTTGATGTGTCTTAGGCGGATGACACGCCAATAGACGTTACGCCTTAAAAAGAGAACGCTTGTTTCATGGCCACCAAGAGGCTGCGTAGGTTATGAAAAAAGTAAAGCCATTTTGGGCGGCAATCTGCCGCTATATTCGCTGTTTCACTTCACCCGCGCACGTGCTGGACTTATAAAATGCAGCAAATGAGAGTTTCTGCACACCTTGTGCATTTGCAAATTGGAATGCATGCAAAGCAAATACGGAAAATCTTTTACGACAGTTTGCTGAAAAAGTATTAGTTTTGTTGTTTTGTATAAGGTGTTTGAGTATATATATATAATCAAGTTGAGTATAATTTGATAAATATTTCATCCGTATAGGTATAAAAATAAACACGTATTGTATCTTGTATAGTTACCGAGATATTTGATAAAAACTTCGGAAAATATTTGATTCATAATTCTAAAAATATTTAATTTATAATTGGGAAAACATAGGATAAATTACTTACGGAAACTCTTTTACGACAATTTAATAATATTATTTATTATTTTTTACGAATTATCAAGTTGAGTATAATTTGATAAATATTTCATCCGTAGTTACCAAGATATTTGATATAAACTTCGGAAAACATTTGATTCATATTTCTAAAAAAAAATAATTTATAGTTTGGACAACATATGATAAAATATTATACTACTTTCACATTATTCATTTGCTTTCAAAATTCCGTGCGTGACTAATAGTTTCTGAACAAAATGCCTATGATATACGAAGGGACGTTATAAGGGTCCTTAGCCCTTTGTCTGTGGAACCATAAAAATCGTCTCCACGTGGGAAGATAAACAGAGCGTTTAGCGTCTAAATAACAAAGTAAAACATTCAACGATCTGGAAGGGCAATCGTAAAGGGTTTGCGATATTTTCAGATTTTAATATCATACTTTTCTGGCAGACTTCGCAATATAAAAGGGTTGTTATTATAACATACTGAATTACGCTATATATTTTTAACATAACATAACATAACATAACATATTTTATATAAATAACAAACTGTTATTTAAGACTTGTTTATGTAACAATTTGTTACTTATAAAAAACTGTAATAAATGAGCATTCTGGACACTTCTTTTTTTATGTGAGAATAGCACCAAACGATCATGCAAACAACCTGATGTGAAGTAGTCGCAGCCCATAGACGCCCATCCACGTACAACCACAAACACGACCGAAATTCCACCTGAGCTCGGACGTAGATACGTTGCTACTCGTGAGGACTAAGATAGTCGCCTCGCTTTAAAGTGTAGCCGGCAACCGAAACACAAGTAATGCTTTACGGCGGATTATGAGGGCAGCGGTGGTACCTCCCCGGTCGAACTATAGTTCTCCCCCTTATAAAACTACGTCATTTGACACCCTTTTGCCAACTTCTTCCATCGTGTCAGCTACTCTCCGACTTTACTCATTTCTGTTGATTGTTTCCAATACCAAACTATATTGAAAGCAATGCACGAAGTTTTTATTAAAAACTCCCAAACGATTCCGTCGTTTTGCATCACAAAACTGGAGTTGTTTATTTTGATTTTGACACGACTATTTGAGTTTGAGTGGACCCTCAATACCAGTGTCATGCGATTGAATGGTAAAAAATAAGCTTTATAATAAAGAAAATTCTACTTTTTTGTTGCAGAGACAAATCTTCCAAAGGTACCTAAGATTTAAAGGAATACGATGTAGAAACTTTTTTGTGGTAAAGAAAATAAAGAAGAGTTAAAAGAAGTTTACATATTTGAAATAGACATAAATAGGTTTTTTATTCAGTAAAACCTCCTTGGCAACAATGTCATTCTAGTCTAGAAATTTTGGGATCTTCTTCCAACAAAGTAGTACATTTCTTACGCAATGCCTAATACCCCGTTGGCAACCACCATGTAAAGGCATTCCGGGATCTCTACCGAACACACACGTACATTTCTTACATATCGTTAAATCCCCGTTTGCAATCATTATGGGCACCTAGAAACATTCCATTCCTATTGAACACAGAAGTACATTTCTTATGCAATGCCTAGAACCTCGTTAGCAACCATCCTGTGCGTCTAGAATGTAGAAGTTAAGGAATCTCTAGTGAACGCAGCAGTACTTCTTTTGTGCAATGTTTCTTAAGTTGTTCCTAAGGCAAGTTTCAACTAATTCTCGATTTGTCTTGCTATACCCGGTAACTCGGAACTAGAATAAATTGCAATTTTTCGAAGGCGCGGTATAAGCAAAGTCACAAGCAAAAGCTAGCAACACAATAAAAACGTTTAATTTCGTTAAAGTTTATTTTGTTTACCGACCTCATAGTGGCGCGATCTAGCGGAATAAAAATGCATCAAAACTATCCATTGAAATAGTAAAGCAACTCGAATGTTGAAACGATTACAACTCTTTATTTTCCCGCATAAGACTGAAGATGATGAAAATAAAAGATGAGGTATTTATACCGTGACCATACGTCAGGTTTTGAACAAGACTGTCCCATTTTTAGTTGATCCGTCCCGGTGTCTCTGTTGTTTATAAAAAAACTATATTTTATAAATCGATCTAAGTGAGGAAATTAGACCTATGTCCTGTTTTGAGTAAAAAACTAAATGGCCAGGTCATCCTCTTCGCTTTAGTCTCCTTTCCACTCTGGATCAAAGCCGCTTTTCATACAAGAAACATGAACACTAACTTATTTTAAAAGTTTACTTCTTTTAAAAGTACCTTTTTTCTTATAAATTGGTCTGACTGAGCTATGTAACCAAAGAAGGACCTGTGTCCTGTTTCGAGTTATGGACCTATGTCCTGTTTTGAGTATAAAATAAATGGTCAGGTTACACAACAGGCTTTTATTTCCGTGAGGATCTTGAATCCGCCTTGCGTTCCAAGCGCGGAAGGAATGTAAACTTCAATTTATTTTTCATATAAATGTCTATAAATAAGCTTCCTTTGTCGTGGAATGAATTCTGCTTCCGTGTTGCTGAGTGGAACTATTTGCAGGCCAGAGATTTTTTTTGCTCAGAAAAATTGCAGACACGCGTAAAATCCTATTCAGTAGCTTAACGAAAAGATAAATGAGCCATCTGATGGAAAGCAAAACAAGCCAAATTTTATTAGCCTAATTAAAAGGCCAACGGGCCGCCTGATAGATAACAATATAAGCCATCATATAGTAGCTTAACGAAAAGACCGACGAGCCACCTAATGGAAATCAGTATATATTTAGTAGCCTATAGTAGTGTGCCGAGAGTTTTTTCGACAGACGAGCTAACTGATAGAAAGCAGTATAAGCCACCATTTAGTATTCTAAAGTAAAGACAGACAGGTCCTAATGGAAAGTTCATATTCTAATCGAGCTTACAGACACGCGTTGCTTCTCCTGAGAACTAAGATGATAGCACTGCTTGATAGTGTGGCTGGCAACCACACTTCTGTAACCGATATTCAACAGTTTTACTGGGGATTATGTCTTGCCGTATGAGCACGTATTCCCTATGAAATCCTATTTCCTGTTTAGGTTAAGCTGTTAAAAGTTTTAAGATGTTAACTATGTTATTAATTTTATATTTTTTGCAATTTTATACAAACAATCAAACATTTGCGCGATTTTAAATCAAATCCAGCACCTTAGCAATCCGTTAATCGTTCAAAATTACATCAAAATCGAAATATTTTTATTCAAAGTAGATTCTTTACAGAACTCTTTTTGAACGTCAATGAACTACCACCGACTCTTAAGATGTTTCGTTTTCATCCTCGGGGCGGACTGCCAGTGCGTAATGATGGACCGACGCCAGCTGGCGTCGCAGTAGTTGTCCATTCGAGGTCCCGCGGCCTCCGGCACCTAATGTCTCAGCAGGGAGATGGGTGTGGTTTTAGTCAGTAAAAGTCTGACATACCCCTTCGTCGTAGCCTCGGGCGGAGGGGATCAATCATGATTTCCACATCCAGAAAAAAAAAGGTTTTTCGTTTTGGAGAAGAGTCGGCGAAAGATACTCCGTAACCCTAAATCCGTAAACCTAAATATGACATTGGGTAACAACGTTGCGTCACGCTTAAGATTATGTTAGTTAAGTAGTGTTAATTAAAAAAAAAATTAATAAACGACGGTAACGATTTACGAATTTATTGACGATTAACGAATTTTCATTCTTGATAGCCTATATTTCCAAGCAGTTTGCATAACCCGTGGTCACGGCGAAACAAAAAACGTGACATGTCACGTAAACCGTCACGGTATTCATCAGACTGGAACATCTTTTTCATCATTAACTTTTGTTTCCCATTTAAACTAAAAACAAGACTCTCTTTGTACTGAAATGAATTGTGCTTTCATATTGCTGAACGGGATGACTCCATTTTGTAGTGTTTTTCAATCTTGTACAGTTGTTTTCATTTTCTTTGTTGGCAAGTTTTCCTTTTATTTGACTGCAGCATTTTGTGAATTTTAGTACAGTTTTGTTACAATGAAGCGTAATAATACGAAGAATTATTTGTGAATCATTATTTGTTGTTATATGCAGGCCTTTTGTGAGACCAGGAAATTTCTAAATAATCGAAAAAATGACATAAAAACTGACCAATGAAAAAAAAACAAGTTCGATAACCGTTAAAAAAACAATAAAATTATGTGTATATTTTATAATTCAAAATTATGAAAATCAAGTATTTTTTATTGTTATATAGATGGCTTTATTGTGAAACCAGGAAGTTTCGAAAATATCGAGAAATTGACATAAAATTTGAAAAATGAAACAAAAACTAATTTTGACCTTTACAAAAACAAGGATTTTTTAAAGGTCAATATTATCAAAATTCAGTTCAATTATGCACTACTATATATCTTTGACACTTTGAGGTATGTGGATTCAAGTGATGAATGTTTTTCCTCAAAACACAGTGACAAAGGGTGGAGAGGGAGTACAAAAAAATATGGAATTACAACTTTCAAGAAATAGAATTATAACACAGGTGGGAAAACTATAGTTCGATCGGGGAGGTACCACCGCCACCCTCATAATCCACCGTAAAGGATGACTGGTGTTTCGGCTGCCGAGTACACTTTAAAGCGAGGCGACCATCTTAGTCCTCAGGAGTAGCAACGCATCTATGTTCGAGCTCAGATAGGATTTCGGTCGTGTTT